>CANYBF012837326.1:0-34429 GCA_948192965.1 Dalechampia spathulata | reverse complement strand
CGTACAGAATTCGGTACGCCCATACTGACACAATCCACCTGATAACCTAAAAACCTGCGAGTCTCGGTACGGCCGTACCACCTGTTGGTACGCCCGTACGCCCAATTTCCTGCGAGCTTTCCTGACAAACTCAATTTCCTGTGAGTTGCGGTACGGCCGTACACCCCTCTGGTACGCCCGTACGCACTCGAGGCCCTCAAATCCCTGTTATTTTCTGTCTCGTACGACCGTACGGCCAACTCGTACGCCCGTACCACTTCCTAAAAACACATAACATGCCTATTGGCATGCCTAACTCGCCCGTAACCTGTCTTAATCGCACACAACCCTAAACACACTTCCACAACCATTCCTAGCCTCAACTATTCATCATCCCTCATCCAACCGAGAAGACACGCTTCCCAATAAGGCGACGATACACTATCAAACACATAAGGCTATACATTGCTATTATAGCCACATAAGCACACATATAGGCATAAAACCATCATCATTCAATCATGCAATGCTGGCATTCATCTATCCATACGCACACAACATATACAACTCCTAGGGTCTCTCATGCGGATGTAACATGACAGGCAAAAATCTTATGTGGATTCAAAGAGAAGAGATATAGAATATAAAATCGGGGATAGAGTATTCTTGAAATCATCATGGAAAAGGATTATGATATTTGAACAAAAAGGTAATGTGTTTTGCCTCCTTAATTGGATAGAAGCCATAATATGGATATAATCCATTAGGTCATATGAGATTTTAGAAAGAGTAGGATGATTGGCTTACAGATTAGTTTTGCTTCCTTAATTCAATAGAATCCATAATGTGTTTCATGTATCAATGTTAAGAAAGTATAGATCAGATCCATCTCATGTTATACCAATTAAGTCTATTGAGATATAGCCTGATTTGTCTTATAGCAAAGAACTAATGAAGATATTGGCTAAAGAGGTTAAGCAGTTAACAAATAAGTGGCTTTCATTGGTAAAACTGTTATGGAATCATTATATGGGACAGGATGCTACTGATTCCCTATAGATTCAGGTTGGAATTTTTGGTCAAAATTCTTTTTAATGGGAGGGAGTTGTCAAATCCACATTCATAGCATATTCGTATACTTTCATCTTATACATGAGTTAGAATAAGAGAATGAATGATGCATGAAATGCATGAATGTGCTATGATTTATGAATGTCTTGATACGATATATGTGCTTATGAAAATGTTATAGATAAAGGGAATTCCATGAGATATGGAATTTTAAAAAAAAGTGTGGAAAGAGGTAAAAAAAATTAAAGTCATGAAAACATATTATTCATGTCTTATGATATGTATTTAGGATGATTTTGTAAAATGCCTTAAATGAAGTCTTAGGATGAAATTTATAAGTGAAATGCGATATTTTGGCTTATTAGACAAGTTATTCCATGAAAATGCATATACCAAAATATGTAAAAGAAAGTAATAATGAAGTCAAAATTAAAAAAATAACAATAAGTGAAGGTAAGAATAAAGGGAATAAAGGTAATTTAACATGAAGAGAAGGGTATTTATGGAAACTAAAATTATGTATGAATGTATGATGAATGATGCATGTTAAGTTTGCCACGACGTGTATGGTATAAATTTTTAAGAAAACATTACCTTAAATGAAAAAAAGGAAAAATTAATTAAATAACGAGGACCAATTAGAAGCTGACAAGTGTCAAGTTTTTATTGGACCATTCCTTGACCTTTAATTAAAATTAATTAAATGAGATAAAATAAAAATATAATTAAGAGAAGGGGAATTTGGTTTTGCATAACCATTTCCTCCTCCATTTGAAAACTTCTTCTTCCTCCTTCTCCTTGAATTCTCACTTAGAGAATCATACCTTCGTAAGGTAATTTTTCATGTAGAATTGATCTTTTATGGTCTTTTTGGTTGATTTTCATTGTGTGCATGTTTACTACCTCTTAATCTTTGCTAAAACTTATGTTATATGGTTGTGTGAAATTTAGTCAAAAATGGAACATGAAGTATATGCATGAATTTTGATGAAATCATGTGAAAAAGTGAAAAAGAAGAGTGAATTATGCTTGTTTAAAATGATGTGATTGAGTTTTATGTTTGGATAAATAATTAATGAAAACCCTAATGTGATTTACATGTAAATGACTCTTGAGATGTTGTTTAAGGTGTGTATAAAGTGTTAGAAGTGATAATTGATGATGAGGAATGTGAAAAATGCATGAAAAGTGATAGGAAAGTTGAAAGTCATGAAGAAAATGCTTGCTACCCAAATTTACACCTTTTTTATTTTGACTCTTATAATTTAATCAAAGTGTATAATTCATTAAATTATGCATAATTAAGATGAAATGTGTTGTTAAAATGGTGAAGATGTTGTTTGGATGCTTAAAGGAAGAGGTATCCATGATAAATGCAAGTGCTTACTAGAAACAGACCTTAAAAGCAAAGATAGGGGTTCATGGTAATTGCATTTTGATTGCCTTAATGTTTAAGTTTTTAGATGTGTTGTAAAGATATTTGAATCTATTTTCCAACCGTATCTAACTCATAAAATTCTAAAGTCATTTGCATGGTAAAAAAATGTCACGATATTTAGAGTGTTACATTTGAGCAAAAATTAGGTAGGAAACTTTGCTATGTGACCTTTTACAATTTGACCGCCTAAATGAATTCCAAAAATTGCAACCAATAGCTCAAATTAAATCTTTTTATGTTTAGTTTCTAATGGAATAAAGTTTACTTATGTTCAAGGTCATTAAGTTATACAAAAACCCTATGAAAGATATAAAGGTACAAAATAGTAAATGTAAATTATCAAGTTTGATAAATAAAGTTTTTGCATACTTTAAATGCTTACATTTCAATACCTTGTCTATATGAAATTTTACTTCCAAATGTGAATAAGATGATGATTTATTTATGAGTATTTATTATGGTTTATATGTTGCTCCATAAGAACCATAAGAGGCATGAAAATAGAAAGTAAAATATAAAGGGATTCATGATAAAAATGACCAAATGAATAGTAACTCATACCAAATGAATAATATACTTGACTAAATAAATAGTAACTTATTATGCATGATTTGGCCATTTAAAGAGTGAGTGTTTAAGGTATTTATACTTAATTTTATACATACCAAAGCCTTATAACCCACTATTATACCTAAGGATAAACACTTAAAGGTATAAAACAAGATTCAAGTAATAGGCTTATATATGTTATACCAAGTCTTATAAAGATTAAATATGTGATTTACATATTAATATACATATATACGATTTATATATGCATTTAGTTTTGAATGCAAAGGTGTATAATAGTATGTACACCATGGTGCATGGATTGAAGTGTGAAATGTTATGGAATAGGATGGTACTTGAATGCTTATTATAAAATAAAGTTAGATGATGTTACACATTATGACTTGATATTAACTCTTTAAAGTGAAAACTTGAGTGTAAAATGTGAATGACTATACTAAATGAATGAATATGGGATGAAAAAATTACAGGTCCAAATAACGAAATCCATACTTCCTCCCAAGCTTCTAATAAGGAAAGTAGTGACAAGTTTGTGCTTTTCACTTCAAGACCTCATTTAAGGTCTTGAAATGACTTCTTTATGTTCAAATGCTTATGGTATTAATGTAATTAGTTTATATGATCAATGTTATCATATGGTTAAGACATTCAGGTAATTTCATAATAGCCATAAAAGGGACATTAAATTGTAAAACTTTTTTTGCATTCCTTGTAATGTAGTTAATGATTTTCTTACTTAGAAGGTTATTAATTATGCTACAAAAGCATGTTATGTATGGTGTAAGTGTAACAGTTTGGATGTTTATGGTTTTGTAAAACCAAAAGGTCAAGCTGGAGGAATTATAGTATAGGGAGCAAATGATTGCTAGTTTAAGGTTTTAGGAAGTAATAAGAATTTTATGAACATGACTTTCACCAATCTTGATGATTTTAAATTTCATAATGGAATGATGATTATATTGCATTATATCACATTTTCAATTATATTATATAATTGATTATATTAGATTATAATATATCTAACATACATGTCGAATTTATTTAAGATTATTATTTGAGGTTTAAAAAATATCTTTTGGAATTATTTTAAAATAATAATAATTTTATTAAAATGTCTTTTATTGCCTAAAGACATATGAGGCTTTTAAGTTGTAATTTGGAGCTGTGAATTTAAGGTTTAACTATTGAAATATTTTAGAATTGTAGTAAATATTTTGTTTAAAGAGAGCTACTCGTGAATAAACGTGGAGTAGGACTACGAACTTCCTCCTAGTCATTTGCTGCTATTCCATTTTACTTGGGGAAAACGTCATCGTTGACCAAGGCCTTGCACATTGGTGAGGTAAGCATTCATTGCCAGGATAGGCAAATAATAAAAGCAGTTAAATTAATGTATTTTTGATCATTCACGCAATGTTATTAATAGTCACTTCTCTATTTCCATATCTCAAGTGAGCTGATAATTAAAGGAGAATGAAAGCTGGTGATAATGCGCTATGAAATCTATTGCAACACAATTAGCATTAAGAATCCTAAACTAAGAATTACCAAGTAGAAAATAGTGAACCAGTACTAACAAGAAAAATATTAACATAATTATAGCTAGAAATCACAGGAATACCCCTTGTCTATTGAATCATAAATCCGACTTCTTGCTAGCTTCCATCAAAATCCTAGAAGTTCAGTGATTTCCCCTCTCTTTATCCTGTTTAAAATACATCTCAGAAACCTGACACAAGGATAAATAAACATTGATAGTTTAGTTATAGACATAAATTTAGAAATAATTAATTGTCAAACTAATATATTATCAAAATTTTATGCTAAACCTGATTGGATGATGTGGCTTGCTCTGGGTCCTTGTCATCCCGCACACAAATTAAACGTGGGTGCCGGAGAGAGATGCCCTACTTGAAAGAACGTTATCGAAGTTAGCTAGAAACTTCTACTTTGCTTGCCATGTTTGAAGTCAATAAAAAGAATGCAATCGCTTGGACATTATTATCTATTTAACCTTTCTGGAATCCACCAAGCCAATTGCAGCACAATGATCAGAGCTGATTGTCAAACCCCCAGCTTTCACCACCCAAACCTGACAAAGGATTCTCTAATGGATCAATAAACCTAAATGTTACAAACTCTATATATAAGCAACTAAGCGTTATACTTGTGACTCATTTTTCGGAACTAACAATGAAAGACAGCTTGATCAAAATGATTGGGATATGATTAAATTTTTCAAGAGTGCATCAATTTTAAGCGAATAAATAACATTGAAGGATGTGATGCACAACTAATCAAGAATCTATTAGAAAAATGATTACCTCTGAAGGTTCAAACCATACATCTGGCTTAAATTTATCAGCATTAAATCTGTAGTATGACTGGAATTTTACAAGTAAAATAAAAGTTAGCGTGCATTTATCATGTACTCTACATTAAAAAAAACCATCCAACGCATTGACACTAACAAGGAAGAAACCTTCGGTTTTGGAATCACTTTACAACCAAGACTAGCTGAGAGTTCTTCAAGCATTTTCTCAGAAAATCCAGATGCTAAGCATTTTGAAAAGAAAAAAAAAATTATTAGGCACGGATGTAACCTACGAAGACAACAAAGATACTGAAAAACTCAACCTCCAAGCAAATTTCTCAACCTGTCTTACATATACTCTGAAATTCATCTTTGTTGGTGTCATAACAAGCAAGGAGAAATGACCCATACAAACCTAAAGAAAACATATCATCGAAGTGAATTAGACTTGAGTTGATATAAGGATTGACAAGAAAAATAGCAAAAGGTTGTAGTCTCATTTCGAAACTACAACAAATTGATTTGAGTACCAATCAGTTACCTGTTCGTTTTCCACATCCAGTGAATGCAGCAATTGGTACTAAATCAAGTGAATCCCAAAGTCTGCAGTTCACAGACGAAAATTCAATATTATGAAGCAAAAAATATTTAGTAGAAATCTTCAAGTTGTCAATATCTTTGGCACCTTACCCTTCCATGTAATCTTTCTTCAGTTTTAACCACTCCCGCTTATCAGGTAGATAAGCTGCATCAGTGTTCAACTTTTTTATAACTAAACCTTCATAACTGCAAACGAATATAAATTTATAACACTAATAGCATGTGAATCTACGGAAAAAATAGCAAAAATAGCATATATCAACACGATACAAATAACTAACAGAATATCTAAAGGAATATGTGTTGTGAAATGCATGATCGCCATGCTTGAATTCCAAAGGAAAAATATGTGAATAAGTGGAATGATAAACATATGTAGTGGATTGAGGTATGGCACACATCAATAGGTTTGACCGTCCATGAATATGGCTAACATTATTATGAGCTTTGCCTAACACTTTCTCCGACTTCTACCAACTTATTAGGCAGTTTTTGTGAAGTTAATTTAGACGAAGTTAGGGGAATCTGAATCCTAGATTGTAGAGGGAATTGTTCCAAAACCGTAGGTTTTTCCTTCATGATTTATTTTCTAATCTGGTTTTTCTTACATGTATAAATACTTAATTGTTAAATCAAATGCACAGAAAATGGAAATTTCTCTCAAAATGGTCAGTTTCTACTAGTTTTAGTCTTAAAAATGGCCGACACTCAAGTCAATCTTAGGCATATGTGTGAAGATCTGACATTTAACTACTACTGAAGTCTGAATCCCTCAACGGACCTAGAGCCTATGAGGAAGGCCAAGTGTTTATGATGAGAACGGGTATAGATGTTTGGCAAGTTACAACTATTTAGATCAGTCGCATGAGGGGGCAATGTTTCAAAATCCCACATGGCAAATCTGCAAGGAAGTTGAGTGGTGTGTTAATGGCGTAGATTGAAACCTGACATAAGTTAATTGGCTTTATGCAGGAAACATTCGTCTAACCCCATAAGTTCAGGTTAGCACTGTCCTCGACCATCAATTTTTGATAAGAAATGAAATCTCTTAGTGCTTTGCACAAATATGAAATGCATTTTCAACAAACTCAATTTGCACAAATATGATAAACAAGTTGTAAGAGTTAAATTTGCTTAAAAAATAATTCTGAACTTAGTTTGATTGGAGAGAACTAGAAATATCTAGACTTGGTAGAGTCACCTCAACCCTTGCCATGGTTGTAGGTCTATGTCGGCACCACTTTCAGCTAACAGCACCGGCGACAGCTGTGCCTTAGTACTCATTTCATCTCCTTTGCTTGGTTGTCCCCGCTATTCCTTTTGTTCTAAATCGATCGGCACCATTGTTTCTTTCCTCTTTCAATGTTTTGATATTTTAACAAATAACATTTTGATATTTTTAGTGCCGGTTTTACGTTTTTTCTGTTATCTTTTTATTCTAATTTTTTTAGTTATATGATCTTTTAAAATCTATAAATATCTTGAGTATGCTATGTTTAATTTTAATAATTTATAATGTTTTTTTATCTTATTCATTTATTTGTTCAGTTTATTTTTAATTTTTATTTCTTTTGTTTAAAAAATGATTACTTTTCATTAAAAGTAACTTATTTATTTATAATGTTTTTTTTTTTTTTGACGCCTCACCTCTTTCAGGCACGCACCTACGCCTTGCACCTAGACTTCGAGACCCCATAGCGCCTTGATGCGCCTTCAACCTCTTTCAACACAGGGTTCACCTATTAAGTCTAAGTCATGATACCATATACAAGGCATCTCTCTTGGAGTGTATTCTTAACCAACTCATAAGAAGTCACGACATTATATGACCTAGAATTCTTTAGAGGTCCTAAGTGAGGTGAAACTCAGGCACCTCACTTGGCCACACACCAAGCGAGGCAATTTAGTTTGGGTGTTCTTAGACTTCAAAACCAGGTCTATGTGGCTTCACCCAGAACTAATTGATACACTTAAAAATTTGTCTATTTAACTATTAATTGTTTATTCATATTAACTATGGAATTAAATTAAAGTTTTAAAAAATGTATTATGTTAATACTTTCAATAAATAAATATTTTTTAGAATATATTCAATCTTGAAATTTGAATGGTGAATATGAAATTTTAATAACATTGCACCCATTTCAGCATACAGACATCGACATGAGGTCTGCCAGTGCCTTCCAGCACTTGGAGAAGTGGCGGATCTAACAACATGGATATAATCTAGGCACTAAAGTGCTTTCTAAACCCAAGTGCTTGCATTTAACAATTAGCAATATCTCATTTGCTACTTGCATCTCTAACTTTACAGAAAAAGTAAGGACTTTTAGAGCCCAACTTGTGCTCGTTTATAAAAAATCAAAAGATATGTCATCAGGTCGTGTTAATAACATTCAAGCCTATAAATTTCAGGTCGTGTTCAAGAACATTGTTTCAAGTAGTGAGTAGTAATTTGACTTGATTAAAATACTACTATCCTAGCTTATATGGGTTGGTGACATTCTGAATATGTTAGTTTACATAGGTTAAGGGATCCTTTCATGAAAAGTTATCTTCCTAACTTTTAGATTTTAGAGGTAAAGCGTTTTAGTTTTATTTTTAGCATCTTAAATTATTGTATATAAACAATATTGTTATTGAACCCTTTAGCTTCAAATTAGTATGTAAATAGGTAAACCCTAACAAGACAGCTAACAACTACCAAAATAGTTAACTCCTGTTGCCACTACCACTACCACTAATTTTGCCAAACAGGATTGTACACTACCAATTCTAATTGAGGCTTGAAAATTAAACCTCAAAATCATTGTTGAAATTTGGCACAACCTAACAAAACTATGGAAATCTTTTGTGTGATTACTTGACAAACAATAATGCCTACATATAAGTCCTTAATTACTCATATATGAACATATATACTTTTTGATATAAAATCCACTGTAGATCATCTTTTAGAACTCTATCAGAAAAATTACCTGATAATCCAATAAAATTGATATCTTAATAACTTATGATTCAACGTAGCTTAGGAATACAAAGTAAGTGCAACTCATTTTATTCAATGAAGTCCATAACCACTTAAAATTATAAGTTAAAATAGTCCAAATATGAAATCTTTTCAAATTTATGCAATGACTTCTTTAGCAATACGTACTTCTAAATTATCCTTGAACATTTATATTTGAGATTCATACCCCAAATATATTTTAATGTTATTAATATTATGCACTACTTTGAACATGTTATAATGCAATATCTTCAATATTATTATTTATTAAGATAAAGCTTTGATGTTTAAAACTTAAAGTTCTAAAAAATTAAAATGTTGAATGTAATGATTTACAATAATAAATGGCATCAAAATTGTAGAATGTATTTATGAATTAAATAATTTCTAACTAATTATATTAAGAACTCATTTCAATATATAATCTTTGTTGTATTTGTGTCTTGAATAATGTGTACCTGACCCGAAAAGTTCGCGGTGCGACCTAAATTTTGAGAAAAATTTAATGGAGGAAAAATGGGAATATGTTTTTGGAGTGGAGAGCGAGGGCCAATAGGCCCGAGCTCGGAGCCCAAAAACTGATTCCGATTGGGGGTGTGGGGGGCTTCGTCCCCGCGGTATGGATCGGTTTTTTTCGGTCCGGTTTACTGTTCCTGGTTTTCTTGACCCGGTTTACTGTTACCGATTTTAGGGATTATATACAGAAAATCCCTTCCCTGTACTGCTATCTTCTTTTCTTGATTAATGAAGGAAATCAGCTGCTCTCTGCAACTGAGGACGTAATCAAATTGTCGAACCTCGTAAATTTTGTGTTTGTTTCTTGTTTTTCTTTCTTTACTTCTCTATTTCGTGTTTGTGTGGTTTTGTTTTGGGAATTTTCTTATCAATCTTTTACCACAATAAGTTGTTTCAAGGTCAGCCAACTTCATGCATATTCACCAAAAAACATCAAATGAGAAAAGTTGTTTCTATATCTTATCTATAAACATGAAATAAAATTAATTGGTGGAGATAGAAGAGTAACAACGATAATGATGTGTAAACAAGTCAAACTAGTTTAGGTTTTAGAACCTTAATATCAACATCTTTTTCTATTTTAATATCAATAAAGATACGAAACACATACCTTTCCTTTATAGCAGCAAGAAGAAATTGTTGTATTGCATCCAGATCACTCGACATTAATGCTGTCGGGAAATGAAGAAACCCAGGCTCTTCATTAAATGATTCATGTAGATGCTACACAATGACAAAGCACCCTTGATATAGAAGATTATACAAAAAGCTAATGTTGGATGAGAAAAGGCAAGATTCTCAACGATCAGAAATTATCCATCATTTAATTTTAGCTAAACTTCTAAGCTTAATCACCGGTAGCACATCTTTTGTCCTTGTTTTCACAAGAGCATTCTCAAGTAATGTGTTTCACATAAAATAAAGCTAGGAATCAATCATAAAGATAACTTATGTGATGAATTGTTTTACGTAATAAAGCCTCATTGACAACATTTTATGCCAATATGGCAAGATTTATGATAAACAATTTCAACAGAGTAATATCGAAGGTATCATACCCTTTTACGCACTGCCAATTCTTCATGAAGAAGAGGCTTGCCATTTAAGTACAATAAATCAAAAGCAAATATGCAAGCCTTGATCTTTATGTTATCCACATCCACATGTTTGCGACCTCTAGAGAGAAGCACCTAGAATACAAATTCACACGTGAATTAAATAAATAGACAACAAACTAAAACCTAGAAAATTGGATTTTACATACATTGGACCTTGTATAAAATACAATATTATAATAATTCAAACCTTGCATGGTCCAAAAATATCCATCTTTCATAGAGATTTGCACCAAGAACAAACCTTTGACATTTGCAACATTATGCAAAGTGCATATCTGTTAATTTACTCAACAAATTCAATCTTAAAAACTGTCATACATAGACCATCAAGTATGATTATATTTGCACGCATTAAACTGCATAATCACTAATGATAATACTAAAATGACAATCATAAGACATGTTATATTGTTTTTTTCAAAACTAAATTGATTGATTGATGTCATTATCCATCATAACAAGCAATGTTGTTTGTAGACATTATTGGAATAGAAAAGGGGTATGAACCTAGGAACACATAACATATTTAACAAAGACAAAAATCAATACCTGCAAGGGAAGAATTTTACATTGCTCTCGATCATAAGCAACAATTTCACTATCCAAGACAAACGATTTTATAGAAGGCTTTCTTAACCTGATAAAAGTCACAAAGGAGGTAAATGGAAACTACCAAACACCAAACTACAACAATTATTTTGTGACTACTAAGAAATGTCAAATCCCAATATATTAATTCCAAAAATCAGCGAGAAACAAGTGTACACAAAAAGTTATACAGTGATCAATGGGTATCGAAAGCTATAGCAATGCAAGAGTATCCTAAATGAATGAGGCTTGCTAGTTAGAATATAACTTGGAAATTTAATTAAAAATTCCAGCTTTCAGTTATCATTATTTACTAAAAATTCCTAACATAAAGGAGTGATTTAGCTGTTTAGGAGGTTTCCATCCAAAATTAGATTGATTTAGCTAACATGAATTAGATAGCAACCACTGAATTTATGAAGTGTATTTCTCCTTTAAATTCAGAATAATAATTATGACTTACCGAACCTAATCATTTCATAATGTTCCTGTCTAGCCCTTGTTGTTGAGGTTAATTGCTCTATGCTTTTGTCCACTATTTTAAAAGGTATCAAAGCATAAAAGATCTACAAATTAGGGCAAATGTTTTGGCTGCTTCAAAGATTATAGTTGGTAGAGGTAGAAATTATAAAGAAACAATCAGCCCCAAACAAGGCCTTAAATACGAAGAATGTTCGAGGGATTGAACAAGCCTATCCATGCCTTACAGCTTCAGGAACCAATGTGAGCCTGAATCAAGATCACGTAAGGCCACCATGAACACTTAGGTGTTCAAGATAACCTTGAAATCAAAGAGGAGACCGATGATATTGAACACTTCTCATGAAGCTAGACACCCAAGTCAAGTGGCAAGACGTAGATTGCAAGGAAAGACCAACAAATCAAGTGGCAAGAGATGGATTAGGAGGGAAATTTGTGATTTAAACGGGGTAGAGAAAATGATTGAAGTAGTTCATGTCCATTGAATATTTACAAGCTAAGGATTATTTGGATAGGAAACTGGTGGAGCTTAAGCTCACTGTAACTTAAGTGTTGGAAGTGAGTTAAAGGGCAACATGCTTACTCAAAATTTAGTAATTTATCAATCACACTGGTCTGAGTAATAAAAAAAACAAACAAACTATTTCTTGATATCTTACAGGAGTAGTTAGTTGGTTCACAAAATGTTAAGGATGTTTATCATATGCCTTAGCGACATAAAAAAAATCTCAATATGTTTAAAATCCATAGGTATAAATTGGCATTTTTTTCTCTTCATCATTTCTTTGTGATTAGTTTTACAATAAAAACTTGGTTCTAACAAAATATTTCTTCAGCAATGAAGTGATCAGTAACAAGAAGGTATTTTTATTACTATTCCACACTTGTTTAATCTTGGAAAAGAATCATTTACTCTGCAAAATAGTAAACTATAGTTTTTGTAAATTTGAATCTTAAACATGTTTTATGTTAAATATTGCATTTAGCTGCACTTTAAACTTTAAATCTTCTTGACACAATTAATTCATCTCAAGTATACACTTGCAAGAATAATAAAGGAATTAAAAGTATTTTTAGTTTTAGTTTATTAGAAATTCAATTCTATTTAACTCAATTACCCAACATCTTGTCTAATATGCAACTTAAAAAAACATAAACATCTTGTCTAAGATGCAACTCAACACATGCAAAGTAGTAAAAAAATCAATATAGCTCGTCAAAATTAATTTTCAATGTTTTTATTTGAGTTGAGCACTATAAAAAAGGATTTTAGTGATTATTTGTAAATAGATTGTGCATAAACAAATAAATGATACCTTGAAATAGCCATAGCAACATCTGGATATTTCTCGGTACTGCATTCGAGATTACGACTGTATATGCTGACAATACCATTTTCCTTGTAATGTATCTACATTGAGTGAAACAAAACATGATAAAAAAGAATAACAAAGAAAACCAAAATAATGATAAAAGAGGAGGAAGATCACAACCTGGGCACGCTCTCCATCATATTTGTATTCGCATATATATTTTAGACCATTAAATATATAGGCAATATCAGATACAGACTTAATTGCCTGCACTAACATAGGCTTCACAGGTATCCCAATTGTAAAACTACATTCCTTTTGAAGATTCCATATGCCACTTCTAAGGATAGTGGTAACAATCCGATCATAGTCGGGGAGAATTGAAAAAACTTCCTTCACAATTCTAGAAGCCTGAAAATATCATTAGAAAAGGTCCACAAAACAATAATTAACCAAAGTCTCCACATTGCTTAACAAAAAAATCATCAAGGTTAAATAGGATCGCTATAATCTAGTAAGTAAATCTTTATGAAAGTTTATTATTTCTCAATTTATGTGTAAGCATATTGGCATTCTAGCCTTATAGAATGATTGACCTTGATTGACAAAAACATGTAGTTTTAATAGAAAGAATTCACAAGAAATAAATCTTTTCTAACCTCCTTATCGGTGCCTACCGTCAAAATCCACCATTCTTTCTTCTCACACTACCAGCACCACCAACTGCTTAAATTCCTAGACTCCACCGACAACAGCTCTTGAATTTCAATATCCATTGCCTAATCCCTTCTCTTTGCCAAAAACCGTGCCTTTTTCATCTCCTCTTAAATTAATAATACTTGATTTTTTATCATCTTCTTTCATGTGCATCTTTTTGTCTATTTCCTTTATGAGTCTGGTTTAAGGGGCTCATGGAATGTGAAACTCAAGAAGCTCCAATCAACTTGAAACGTCTTGTGCTTAATTTAACTAATAAGGTAATTTTCTACCATGCAAACTCTCTATTGATGATTCTCGATTTGAAGTTTTTAAGGTGTTGTGTTCATATCAACTTTGTTTAGGGCTTCTTACTCCCTTGATATTTTATTTTGATTAACTTGTCTTTTTAGTATTCTTCTCCTTGATATGTGTATTATTTGGTCACCTTTACATTTCTTTGTGGTCTAGATTCTATGTATCAAACTACAAGAATTATGAAGTTCTAAATTTCTTAAGACATTGAAAGAGGAAGACAAAACCTGGTTGTGGACCTATGACTCATGTTAACTGGTAAATAGATCCTCTACCTTATATAGTTATGTTTATTCACTCTTAAGATGGTCAATTTATTTATTAGTTTCATAACAATTAGAGTTATGCTAAATTGAACTATTTTAAGATTTCAAGGGGGCAGTTTGTGCTTTTCCCATAAGATGATAAAACATAAAGTTTGAGAACCTAGATCAAAAAGATAAGATTTAGGATCCATATACAAGATTGAAGATACCCACAAATAAGAGGGTCTCAAAAAGAATTTTACTTTATTAATAAAAGCACGGCTCCATGATGTAGATGTTATTTTTGGTTAATAAAGCAAACAGTTTTCCATAATAAAGATTTGATAATTCAACGTACAAAAATAATAATTTATGGCATGAATGTTTATCTTCAATTAAAAGGACATTTAGTTTATAATAATGATAGAAGGACTAAAAATAACTTACCCTACCATATGTAACACTATACATCCAGAAGGCAAACACCTAAGGAATATCAATCATGTATAGAAATTTACTCATATGTCCTATTAGGATGAAGGTGAAGTTCAAATTTAAGGTGGGAATGGTCAACTTATTTGAAGGAAAAATGAAAAGACGGTGATCATTCCAATTTTTCATAAAGGACAATGCTGCACTTTATTTTTTATGTGGGCATTTAAGAAGGTCATTTCCAAAATCAAAGTTGACCATCAAGGAGGAAAGGCAGCTCCCCCTCTTTTCCCATCAACTAATGTTTTTACTAGCAACATGTGCAAGAAACCAACTGTTATTGTGAAACAACTCCTATGTAAGATTACCTCATCTAAAGGTGACTTGCTATGCTGTGGAGGAGTAAGATTTTCTTGGTATACAGCAGCTCGTCCCAATGCATCTAAAATAGTGGACTCTAAGAGTCCAATTCTCAAGCTGTGCGTTTTCTGTGTCATAAATTCAGAAAATCAAGATATGGAGGTGCTCAAAATCAAGTAAAATTTTATAGGGGCCGGAGACAACCTTAAGCATCAACATACGAATGATATATTTAGATTCACAGCCTCTAGAAGCAACAAGAAGTGCCTTTATGAGGCTTCTTTTCTTTTCCTTGCTATGTTTGCCAAATTCCTACCAACAAGAATGATACATTGCTAAGTATTGAATAAGGCTATAACAGTGTCAATATCATGATAAGCGAGCACCTTAGCAATGAGATGAAATGTATCAAGAACTTTGGTAACCGTTAATGGTTCGGATTTGAACATTATGGATTGAGAATGACGTGCTGATTTTGCAACAAAGCCCAAGTCCCCTAGTTGCTGTACACATAAAAAGGAACAAAAATATATTCTAGTGGAAAGATATTAAATGAGAACAATAAACAAAAAAATAAAAGAATTCATAAATAACTAGAAGATACTGACATGGTATTGCTTCTTAACTTCAACTTCAGACATCCCATAAGTCTCACCTATGACCTTGATAACAGCAGCTTCACCAACACCCAATTCAGTCACACTGTTATCTTCATATTTAGGTGCTATCACACCTGTGGAGAGACAAAGCACGGCCACCAAATTATCTTTGCCTCCAGCAGCCATTATAGTTCTCAGCATATTACATGCAATATCAAGAATTACGTTCCTCCTTGTCTCTTCAGAAATCAATTCGAATGCCAAACAGGGAAATATGAAAGGAAGACCACCATTGTTGTTAATTCTCAAACAGGAACACAAAAGACCCCTTATACATTCAGAGTCGAATGATGTTGGTTCCATCTTCAACAGTGATATTTTATCTTTCAACTCAACAAGTCCATCTTCAAAACTATCCACTACCCCCTTTTTTTGCTTCTTCTTCTTCATCATTGAAAGGTCATCATAGTTCTCTTCCACGTTAGACGATGAGGGTTTCATTAATATCCGTGATTTGTTTCCCTCGGCGGCAACACGGGCAGCAGCCATCATAACATCAAATGCTGATTTCCCACGATGACAAGAAGCTGGGAAGAATGGTGGGTTTGTAGGACTCATGATTACGGTGGAGCGATCAGAGGCGCTGATGGTATTTGATTAGGTTTAAGATAATCTATATAAAGAACCGTGGAAAAACACATGGCACAATTATAAACATGCTCAACAGCCATATACTGTAATGCCAATAACAGAAAAGAAATTGGAAGATGGAAAAACCCGATAAAGCCAAAAAAAACTTCGTCAGAAAAAAAAGTTCAAAAACCAAGAAAACCATAAAGATTTTTATGTAATCTATATTGTTAAATCATTACATGTAACGGATTCACCCCTTTTTTACGAAGAAGAAGGTTTCAAATATAAAGAGAACTGACAGCAATTTGAAACTAAAGTTTAAAGATAGAGATCAACAAAATAAATGAAGTGAAATTAAACAATACCTGTCAGTAAGTGAATGAATTGAAACTAAAGTTACAGATGAAAATCATGGAAGTTAGGAGATTTGTTTAGAAGAAGATCGGGGATTTAGGAGGTACGTAAGAACCGTGGAGCGAACGAAAGGAATGTTAGTGTTTTTTTTTTTTTGGCCAAACAATGTTACTGTTGTTTAGGTTTCTTTGCATACACGTCTAACACGGCGTCATTTAACTTGTATCTTTAACCGATTTTAGTTTGAGAATACTTAAAAAGATGAATTTAAATATTAATTTTATTTATTTCAAATAAAAATAAAAATTATATAATTTCAATTTTAATTTATAAAATTTATTTTTATATAATTCTAATCTAATTCCAACAATAAAAATTAAAATTATATTATTAGATAATAATAAAAATTAATTTTAATATACTCAATTATCAGAAAATAATAATAATTAATTTTTATATCTGATTTTAAATAAAATTTTTAGATTAAAATTATATAATAAAAATTAATATTTATTTTTTATTCAGAATATTACATTTAAATAAATTTATAAGGAAGCGTAAAATAAAATTATTTTCTTTTTTAGTACATTATGTAATATGTCTTGCATGTTAGTATTGATTATTTGATTTACTATTTATATCATTTTATATAATTATTTTTTAATATTTTTAATTTTAATAAAATATTATTATTATATATACCATTTAAAATTTTATTGCAACTTATCATTTTAAATTTAATAAAATTTACTCTAGCACATAATTTTATTTCTATTATTGTATACATCATTTAAAATTATATCATAAGAATATTTTAATTATTATTAAATTATATTATTATACATATCACTTTCGTAATAAGATTTTTATCTTTTTCAAAATTTTATTATTATAAATATCATTTAAAATTTTATTTTCAAATTAAAATCATGAAATTTCAATTTATATAATCATATATGGAAATTTAATTAAATTTAATTAATTAAAAGTTCTAAAATTTTAACTAAAATATTTGATATGGTTCACTTTTTATTATTTATTTATATAAATTTAAAAATTTTAAATTTACACAAATAAATTATAAAATGTAATAAGTATAAAATGTAATAATTATAATATTTTTATTTTTAATAAAAAAATTTCATCAATTAAAATTAATAAAAAACTTTAATAAAAAACTTACATATTAGTAAATACTATACTTTCTCTTAATCAAAATCCCAGAAAAATATATTTAATCAATCTACTTTATTTGAATTTTTTAATTTAAATTTGAAAATAGTAAATCAAATATTAATAATATGTGATATTTTTGTAACTATTAGATGATAAAAATAATTAATATTTATATTTAATTTTTAATAGAATTCTTAAAGAAAAATTAGTTGTTATAAAAAGTAGATAATAAAAATTAATTATAAAAAATCAAGCTATTAGATAATAGAAATAATTATTATTTATATTTAGTTTTAAATATAATTTTCACATAGATTACTAATTCTATGGTTGATTATTTATTATATATTTATATTATTAAGAAATTTTATTCAAAATTGTAAAATGTAATAATTTTAATATTATTATTTTTTAATGAAAAGTAAATTTTATCAACTAAAATTAATTAAAAAATACATATATTAATAGGCATTAAATTTTTGTTTAATCAAAAAATTGAGAAAAGTAAGTTTCATCAATCAATCTACTTTTAAAATGTGAGATATTTGTATAATTTTTTTAATAAAATTATTAATTAGAAATTAGTGTTTATAAAAATTTGATAATGAAAATTAATTTTAACAAATCAAACCATTAGATAATAAAAATTATTAATATTTATAATTAATTTTGAATAAAATTCTTACATAATCATATATTTAAATTTAACTAATTAATAGTCCTAAAATTTTGATTCAAATATTCTATATGTGTGGGCGGGGCTTTCGCCCACGACCTAGAGCAAAGCTTGCGACAGATGACATTAGGGGCCCACTTAGAGTGAACTGTAATTTTCTCAAGAGCTACCTCAATGGATGATGCGAACTTGAAAGTCTTGCAAGTTTGGACTCGCCACTAAATAGTTCCAAATTTGATTTAACTGACTCATAGCATGAATGTTAAATTAAACCCTTCATACATGAGTTATGATGGTGAAAATCTATTTTCTCAAAGTTTTCAATTTCGACTTTACCATTTTAGTTAGATTAATTATCCTTGGTAGGCAATCAAGCAAGAACATAAAAGTAAGCATGTAATGTGTAGTAACATCTCCTCTACTCAAGGAATCCTCAAGTAATGCAAGCCATAATGCATGATTATGGAAAGTATAAAAAAGAAAAGTTTTTTAAAAAGGAAGGTTATAAAGATAGAAAATGCCAAACATGGAAGGTGTCAAATATGGAAAGAAATAATTATGGAAATAATCTTTTTTTTATTGTAATCTATTTATTATAATAATGTATTTATAGTGAAGATCAATAAAACTATAATTGAAAGATTTTAAGATCCTTTGCAATATCACTTAGAATTTGATTGAACATTCAATTAGGGTTTGTGATAGCAACAAACATAAAAATCAATTAAAATGGTATTTAATTGAACATAAAAAATTAAATCAATAGAAGTCAAAGGAAAAAAAAACTTACCAAGGCTAGAATTCCTTCTTCCAAATCCTCAAAATTTTAGGGTTTAAGTAAAATCAAGTTTATCACTAATCTCAATTAATTATTTAATTAGGCGTATTTTAATTCCAAAAGAGCTTAGCCTTAAAATTAAAATACTTTTTGTATTATATATCATCCCAAGGCTAATACCCAAGGGTATTTATAAGAGTACTAGGAGGTGTGTCAACCCTAGGTTAGAAATGTGGGATAAAGTCCCCTTCCTTCAACTATGTGCTATGCACATAGTTGGAAACCCACTGAAGGTACCACCTTACACGAGCTGAAAGGTGGGCATATTCTAAACCCAAATGACCTGTGGGAGCATAAAATTTATGTATAAAACTTAATCTCATAAATGGGAACTCGTGTCAAGCCATCTTGATAAGAAAATAAGTTGTAACACGTGAACAAAAAAGGTAACTAAATATGCACGCGTGGGGGTAAAAATTCAATGTCAATAGTGTATCCCATGATTATGATCATTATAGAATGATACAAGCAAAAGTTGATAAAATGAGACCTAATAACAACATAGATTTTCATCCAGAGTCAGAAGTAATACTTGGATAATGCTTAAGTTGAGGTTAGCTAAAATGCGATCTATTAAGGATGATCCATGAAGGATACTCTTGCTAAGGTGTGCGATCAATGTTGATCAACATGTAGTACTCTTATTGAGGCTCACAAGATGCTCATGTTGAGGCTTGCTACTCCATAGGGGAAAAAATGTAATCCACTAGGGATAACTTAATTAAAGTGCTCATGTTAAGGCTTACAAGATGCTCATATTGAGGCTTACGACTTCACTCAGGAAGAACATGTGATGCTAATATTGAGGCTTGCGATTCTACTAAAGGGGAGGACTGTAATCCATTTGTGATAAATTAATTAGGATGCTCATATTAAGGCTTGCAACTTAATCCTACCACTGCATCCCTGATGCTTGGGCAAATTGATCAAGGCTGACTTTCTATGAATACCCAATGCTGACATTAGGAGCCTCATGCTTGGGGTAAATGATAAATGTTGATCATGTGTGCCATACCCTACCCCTCGCATAGGATATGACTGGCTCCGGTAATATACTTAATAGATTCCATTCCGACTCGAAACCCGCTAAACATATTACAAGAGATGTTAAAATAATTTTTCAATTCTTTTATTAATAATTCTTGAAACGAACATAGGAGAAAAGAAATGTATGATAATATTTTCGGACATGAAAATGAGGGTCTTTCAAATATTTATTGTTACTTAAAATGAAGATAATGTAATGAAATTTAATTAATTCTAAACCAAATCACGAACAATAGGTTTAAAATGACTTACACACATATATCATATATATAAGTCAAATATATAAAATCAATACACTTTATCTTTCAGTATTTTTACATAGTTACATGCTTACATCATATTTAACATGACACACTTATGAAATGACTATTTAACCATACTCTGTTATAGCTTTAGCTTTCCACGTGTGAATCTCACTTAATCCTTACTTTTTTCACCGCTATGATCTATGTTAATAAAAAGGAACGTTAAGTATAAAACTCAGTGGTGCACAGTAAACGAAAGTAAAATCATGATATGGTTCAAACATCAAACAAAACTATGATAAAATACCTTGTTGCTGCAAAAATAAAGCATTGCTCATAAAATCACATTTTCAAGATAAAAAGTGATCAAATATCATCTGCAAATGATATACCATATAGATATAACACAATTAACACATAATTTGAAAACATAATCATATATCATCTCATTTAACACTCTAAGGATTCTATAATGTCTAATCCAAATTATAGAAGTTTGATGCACTTCTGATAGAGTTTCATCTGTAATTTAGATATCTCAACATTACAACTTTAAAATCTACCAAACCACTTGAAGAAAACACAATTCCCTTCCTCCAATTTATCATTTACAATATTCTACCTTACCATCAAGTTATCCTTCATTCAATTCAATTAAAAGCTTAATTCATTGTCTAAACATGTTATTCTATCATTTCCATCATTAAATAAACTTAAAACAATCTTAATTTACAAATTCTCAAAAGAAACCTTAATTCCCCTTTTATAATCCACCATTGACTCAAGGAAAAATTTTTATCAATTGATAAAGAATCACAAACTACATTTATTTGTATGAATTTCTTGAAAAAAAATCATGAAAAATAGCGTAGAAAGTACCTGGATACGAGTTCTCTTCTTCCCCTTTCATTATACCCTTTTTTCTATTTGTTTTCTCTTAAATTGTGACCAATAAAAAGGAATTTAGAATGCATGTATGACCATACCACCACCCGTATGCTTGTACAGCATCGTAAACAATTTGTGTAAGGTTGTACCATAATTCATACACCCGTACTGCTATGAAAATCACCATTAGTAACTTATACTGAATGCTTGGCATGCCCGTACTAGCAAGCCTATATGCCCTTACAATTGCTCTGGCAACTTTTGGCTCAAATGACCCAATATACGGTACACTCGTACCATAATTGGTGCACCCGTACCAACACCAAGATTACAGTTTTATTTTATTTTAAATGGGTTCACTACATAGGCATTCTCATACTCATTCTTCTAACCCTTACTTATGGATATTACAATTCTTACCCCCCTTAAAATAAATTTCATCCCAAAATTTACCTATGAAATAGTTGAGGATACTACTTCTGTATGTCCTCCTGTCATTCCCAAGTAGCTTCATCACCTTTATGAAATCTCCAGAGAACTTTCACTAATGGTATCTGCTTATTTCATAATTGCTTCATTTCATGGGCTAGTATTAATATTGGTTCTTCATCATACGTCATCTACAGCTGCACTTCAATAGATTTCACTAGTAATACATGCGAAGGATCTGATCTATACCTCTGAAGCATTGATACATGAAACACATTATGAATTTAGTCTATAAATCTCATATGGACCTATAAATCTCGAGCTTAATTTACCCTTTGTACCAAACCTCATTACCCATTTCCATGGGGAAACTTTTAAGAATACTTTATCACTAATATTATATTTGATATCCTATCATTTTAAGTCCACATACGACTTCTATCTGTCACTGGCTGCCTTAAGATTCTCCTTCATAATTATGATTTTCTCCTTAGTATGCTGAATAATATTTGGCCCGATTAATTTCCATTCACCTACTTCATCCCATCATAATGGTGTTCTACACTTTCGTCCATATAAAGCTTCATAAGGAGTCATCTAGATACTAGATTGATAGCTATTATTATAAGCAAATTCCATCAATGGTATATATTTATCCTAGATACCTATAAATGCCAAAACACACGCTCACATCATATCCTCCAAAATCTGAATAACTCTTCCAACTATCCATCTGTTTGGGGGTGAAAAGTAGTATTGAAATTCACTCTAGTTTCAAGGGCCTTGTACAAACTACCCCAGAATCTAGAACTAAATCATGGATCTCGATCTAATACTATTGATAAGGGTACATCATGCAATCTCACTATCTTCTAAATATACAACTTTGCCAACTGATCTAAACTATAATCCATTCTAACGGATAAAAAATGAGCAGACTTAGTCAATTTATCAACAATCACCCAAACTGTATCATATTTTTTCTGAGTATGTGGGAACCTAATCATAAAATCTATATCAATTCATTCCTACTTCCACTCTAGAATAGTTAAAGGATGAAGTAATTCCATAAGCACTTGATGTTCCGCCTTCACTTTTTGATAAATGAGGCATTTAGCTACATAATCTACAATGTCCCACTTCAACCCAATCCACCAATAAAACCTCTTTAAAAATTAATACATCTTTGTACTACCAGGATGCATAGCATATGGTGATTCATGCACCTCATGTAGTATACTCTTTCTTAACTCCATATCATTAGGCGCACATCTACGTCCTTGATAAAATAATAATCCATCTTCACAAATATCAAATCTAGGCTTACCATCCTCACGAGTTTATTGCAACCATTTCATATACAACTCATCTTTTAGTGCTGCTTCCTTAATTTGATCATCTAATAATGGTTTCATTTGTAATTACACTACTATCCCCCATTCAACGGAAAAGATAGTGGGGTATTTAACTTACATACTTCACTTACTAAATCCAATATGTAGCATGAAAGTGTGTTCACACTCTTCAACTCAAGGCATCTACTACTAAATTCACTTTCTTTGGGTGATAATCAATTACACAATCATAATCTTTAATCAATTCCATCCATCTTCTTTATCTCAAATTGAGTTCCTTCTATGTCTTTAAATATTGTAAACTTTTATGATCCATATAAATATAACATTTTTCACTATACAAGTAATGATACTAAATCTTTAATGCAAATACCACCACAGCTAACTCTAAATCATGCATAGGATAATTCATCTCATGTGGCTTTAATTGTCAAGAGGAATATGCTATCACCTTATCATCTTACATCAACATATAGCCAAAACCATTATGTGAAGCATCATTATACATTATAAAATCCTTACCCGAGATAGGTAAAGTTAACATAAGAGCTTGCATTAAACATTCTTTAAGCCTATAAAAAATTTTCTAATACTTCTTTGTCCATTCAAAAAGAACATCTTTTTGTAAAAGTTTTATTGAAGGCAATGTATGGTTAAAAATCCTTTCACAAATCTATGATAGTATCTGGCTAAACCCAGAAACTATGTACTTCAGTAATATTCTTAGGTGGCTTTGAATTAAGTATAGCTTCCACCTTACTAGGATCTACTCTTACACCTTCTGCTGATGCAATATGCCTCAAAAATGAAATCTGCTCCAACCAAAAATCTATATTTTGAGAGTTTAACATATAATTGCTTCTCTCAAAGAATTTATAGTACTATTGAAAGATGTTTATCATTCTCCTCTACATCTTTTGAATACACCAAAACATCATTAATGAATACTACAATAAATTGATCCAAATACTGTTTGAAAATAGTATTCATCAATACCATAAAAGCAACTCGTACCTTAGTCAATCCAAACGACATAACCATGAATTCATAATGGACATAACATGTATGGAAAGTTGTCTTTGGAATGCTCTCCTCCTTCACCTATAATTAATGATATCCTGATCTTAAATCAAATTTTGAAAACATTGATGCACCCTTCAACTGATCAAATAGATCATCAATCTATGGTAATAGATATTTATTCTTCATAGTCATTTTATTTCACTATTGATAATCAATACACATTCATAGAGAACCATCTTTCTTCTTAACAAACAACACCGGTGCTCCTCATGATGACACACTAGGGCATATGTTATGAAGATACTCCTGCAATTGTACCTTCAACTTCTTCAACTCTATTGGTGCCATCCTATATGGTGCCAAGGATATAGGTTGCACACTTGACATTATTTCAATATCAAAATCTACCTCCCAAACTAGTGGTACACCAGGTAGCTCTTCCAGAAACACATCTAGAAAGTTTTACACCCACTATTAATCGATTTCATTACCTTAATAGCTGACATTAAACTCGAGACTATAGTAGGTCTAATACTCTGTACTTGAACATCAGTAAATTCAAGCACCTTAAATGTAGTCACCTTTAATTTGAAATCTACCATGGCTTGATATCAAGCTAACCAATCCATCCCGAGTATCACATCATACTCCTTAAATGGCATTTCTACTAGATCCTAGGGAAAAGTAACACTATGCATTTGAAGCAAACAATCCTTATATATTTGATTCACTACTATATCCTTTCCTAATGGACTAGACACCACTACACCAAACCCCATTTGTACCAATTCCATAGATGCTAAACAACTCAATGCCACACTAATATATGAATGTATGGAGCCATGATCAAATAAAATCAAAATCTTAGAATCAATTAAATGAAACTCACCAATAACCATATCAGTAACTCTAGCCTCATCTCATTGATGCATTGTGTAAACTCTAGCTACCATACCAGATTCTTGAGGCTAATTAACTGAAGTCTAACTACTACCAAGAGCTCCTATACCTTGGCCTCATCCTTTACCAACTGATCCTGACTGTACCGAGCCTCTCCTAATAACAGGTCTAGAAACTGTATTAGGACCATCTCTCTCTGAAGCTATGTGAATTGGCCTAGACTGTGATGTATTACAATCTCGTGCTATGTGTCCATGTCCACCACAATTATTACAAACTCTCAATGCCATATGATAAATGCCTCCATGCATCCCTCCATAAATAGCATACTATTTAATACCCATAGAAATACCTGACATCATCTATCCGAACTGAATAGGTTAAGGTGGATATCGTCTAGCAGCCCTAGATCTCTGTACAAACGGCTCTTTAAAGTGCTTCTTCTTACTATCACTGCTTGAGGCACCATGAAATGATAAAACTGCCCTTCTCAATCATTGAGTCACTGTCTCCTCCGCCTCCTTCAACGTCTTTTCATATCTCAAAGCACTAGCAATCAAAGCAAAAAAATCTGCATGCATAAATCTTTTTATGTTTCAAACCGCTTGCAATGATCTTTGCCAATAACCACTAACCTTATAGCATAATAAACCAATCGAGTGAATTCCCTCTCATATTCAGCCATAGATAAAGCTTCTTATTTCAATGCCAAGAATTCTTGTAGTTTCTCATCGGTATAAGCAGATGGTACATATTTCTGCCTAAATTCCTTCTGAAAATCCTCCCAAGTCAACATAGAAGGTTCATCCAAACTTTGTGGAACTATCTTCAACCATTCATATTGATCATCATACAATAAAGAAATCATATACTCTAATTTCAACTAATCCAAACAACCCATTTTTCAATACACGTCAGATCTTATCCAGCCACTACTCAACTACAAATGGATCTGTTATTCTCATGAATTCAGTAGCACATATTTTATGTAGTTTATCAAACTCTTTTTTTTTACTACTTAGTCGATGGTGCTGTAGTTTATCCTTGTAATAGTCATATCAAAGTGATGACTGGTATCATTACATATTCTCTTGCAGTCTCTACCAGTGGTACTCCTAGCGCACTTATCCTGATGCCTCCATTAGCCCTAGTCCGCCTGTACCTTATCTATCCGTTCCACTAGTACCATCACTGCTACTACCCTATCACCGACATCTATAACACCATCATAGGGATTATGATTTCCCTCAACTTCACCATAAATTATCATAGCTTTATCAAACATCTTCTAGCTATTGCCTTCTATTTATAATCTATAACATAAGATTGTACCCTATAAGCTTCTTTTAAATCTATATACAAAGTAACAATAATATGCAACGTTAAATACCTAGAGTTATAAATAACTATCAATAAGACTTTTAAACCATTTGCTCTAATACCAAAATAACATTGTGAGCACCAATTTCTATCAACCGCTCAAAGTAAGGCTTGCAAAGCTCACGGATCGAAGATCACACTTGAAATGATACAGACTCAAAAGAGTCACAAGAGAGTCACCATCGGATGGTTCTGAATTGGTCCAACCAACCCATAGCATGAGTGTTAGTTAAACCCTTCAGAGATTGGGTTCAGGTGGTGGAGATCTATTTCTATGAGTTTCCAAAATTGATTTTACCATTATAGTTGGAATTAATTATCCTAAGCAGGCAAGCATACGAGTGTATTGTAAGCATACAACGTGACATGCAATTTGGCATTGCATGGTTGCACATAGAATGACATATAATGCTATATGGCATTTGGATGACATGTGACGTAATGACATAATAAGATGATATATCATATGCATGACATGGCATAATAATAATATCATAATAACATGGCATATGCATGACATGTGAGATGAATGACATGACATATGCATAACATGTGGAGTGAATGACATGACATATGCATGACATATGAAATGGATAACATACCATATGCATGATATGATATAGTATAATGGCATGGCATAGTGATGCGTATGTGAATTGGCATTCAACATGGCATATGGTATGGCATACGATATAGCATGTGACATGGCATGGCATAATGACATGGTATATAGGCATATAGCATGGTAAATAGCACGTATTATTTGGAAGGTTGGCATATTTGGATCGTATTAGCATATGGGATAATTATGTTATGGCATGACATATGCATGGCATGGCTTAGAAGTATGTGATGTGACATGTGACATGGCATGTGACATGATATGACATATATATTATAGCAAATATAATAAACCATCCACGGATGAAAAATAGTGAAGGCCGGTGAAAGGGGATCGAGGAAATAAGGGATACACACGGGATCTTAGGGGGAATTATTACAGACCAATAATAATTCTATCCTATTACATAAATCTCCATGCATACAACATTTTAGGATGTTAAGTAACGTCCCCTTCTCCACGGGTGATTTTCTGCCTCGTGTAGCATGAGTCAAAAATGCATGAGTGATAAATGTAAAAATAAAAAAAATAAATTCATTAGTCGTAAATGAATTTAGGATTTATTTGACTAGTCTAATGTCGTGTGAAAGCATGAACTAAGAGTCAAAATCCAATTAATTGTTGGGTAATAAATCATGTGAATTTACATGAGCCGGATCGTCAAAATTAATTAAATAAAAAAATAATTTTAAGCAAAATTATTTTTGGTTGATCATAGAAAATCAAATGGGAATTGCTAAAATCACATAAAATAATTGGAGATAGCAACTCAACCAATTTGAATCCAATCCTATCAAAAATCACATTTATATGAACCAAATAAGCATTCGATAATGAAAAATTAATTTTAAGGCCAAAATTAATTAAATGTAATTAATTTTTGATGAATCCAATACACTTGAGCTATTTTCAAGCATCAAATGCCACTAGAATTATCAAAATAGATTTGAAAATGAGAGAAAATACGATTTTCAAAAATTTTCCAGGGAATGTACATTGTATCTAGGCTTAGGTACGCCACACATAGACTATGTGTGGCACACATAGACAAAGGTGTGGCACACATAGAGGCCAAATCTACAAGAAAATCAAATTTATCAGCATAAGAATGATCTACAGACAATTTACAGTAAGTTTAATGAAGGTAGTACCTCATCTTGAGCATAAATCAACCTCCGAATTGCAAATCAAACAAGTAATTATGTAATTAACTTGAATAATAAATTTTAATGCTAAAATCAATTAGATCTAAACAATATTTGATAGATCCAAAACATTAAGACTATGAAAAAGCCATTAATGTTGGTGGAAACATCATATTGGAAGCAAAAATGAGTGATAATTGAAGCAAAATTTGGTTTTTTGGAAAACAAAGGCCTATGTGTGTTGCACATAGACCTATGTGTACCATACATAAACTATGTATGGTGAACATAGATGAAGGTGTGGCACACATGGCTAAGGAAACAGAAGAAAAATGATGTTTTTGAGTAAAAACACAAGATCCAGGCCAGATCTGAGCAGATCTAAGATGAAAAATATATTTTAGGCCTGTAGATGAGCATCTAACTTTTAAAATTAATTTTTAGAGCTAAAATTAAGTAGATAGGAAGAATATATGATAGATATAGAACACTAGAGGCATACAAGAGCTCCTGATGAAGCTAGATTCATCAGATCGGGGAAGAAATCGAGTGAAATAGAAGGAAAACCAGCATTTTTTGGAAATTTTAGGGCCTATATGCATAGAATATAGGCTTATGTATGCCATACATAGGTTGTTTGTGGTGCACATAAGTGTATATACATAGCATATACCCTAGAAAATAGTGGCAGAATGAAGGACTTTTGCAAAAATGCAAGATCTAGCTCGGATCTGGGCAGATAAAAGCTAGATTTACATAGTTCTAATTATGGAATGGAATTAATAATAAAAAATAAACATGATTGAAGTCAATCAACACAAAATTAAGCTAAAAATAAAAGAATTTAGGCAAAAATTGGTAGAAAATAAAAGAAAAGTGAAGATTTACCTTATAGCAGTAGGTTTTTTCTTCAAAGGCTATGTGTGCCACACATAGTACTATGGACTCAATGTATTCTATTTATGCATTTTGCCTCATACTAGGAAAATGTAAGGTATTCTGGATGCCTAGAATATTCAGAGGAAGTTAAAATGCATGTACATAAATTGGGATTGACTTCAGGGACTAATTCTGAGCTGAACCAATGAAACCTGAGATTATGTGCATAGGTGAAAAGTCAGAGTCAACAGTTTGCCCCATGATCAAGACTATTTTAAGACGACACAAGTGTAAGTCATCAAAATGAGACGATCATAACATGGCTTTTCATCGAAAGTAAGGGAGTTACCTGATTGATGCTTGTGTCGAGGTCTAATGCTCATACCAAGGCTTACGAGGTGCTTATGTTGAGGCTTGTAGAGTGCTCGCATTGAGGCTTACAACCTAATTCTGCAACTAAGAGCCCAGTGCTTGGGCTAAAGGTGATCAATGCTGATCATAGGTCTTTTGCAAGATTGATGACTTTACTGCAAGGCTTGATATCATCTATAATCAACATTCAGATGCTTAATGCTGGTATTTAGGAACCAAAGGCTTGGTTCTGCGATCTCTACTAGATCAAGTGGTCAACTGTGGGACCTAGATGACCGTTTGCTGGGTTAGTGCTCGCACCATCAAATAAATGTCAACTATCTCCAAAATAGCATTTAGGATCCTCTGCTGGGTTTTTAACATTTTTGACCAGTAATAATCCTAATTCTATCATTGGGAGCTTGGCTTTCAGGCTACACGATCAAGGCTGATTGGTGGTCACTGCGAGACTGATGGCTTTACTACAAGATAATCATCTTATGTCAGTGACCAGATGCCTACTGCTAGGGTTTAGGAATCAAAGGCTTGATTCTATGATCTTGCTAGATTGGGTGGTTATTACAGAATCAAAGGTGACCATCTGCTAGGTCGGAGTGATCAACCATCAGATCTATTCTCATGCCATCAAATAAGTATTGTCTATTTCTAAAATAAGTGTGTCCTCTAGTGTGAGAGGTGGATATATCATATCATATGACTGTCTACAGGAGGCAATACTGGTAGAGACGCTTGGTAAGACTATCTCTGTAGATCAGTACACCCATAGTTTTATGCTGTTTGTGCTGGGATGTACTCTGTTCAATGAAAATAGAAACAGTTTCCACATGTATGTATTATGGGCCCTTTATGATCTGGATAACATTAGGAGGTTAAACTAGGGTAGCACTAGTCTGGCCCATCTGATGTAGGGGTTGGACTTTTGTAGTAGGTTATGCAGAGACCGCTTCATCGATTATTGGTAAGTCATAGAGGTAAGCAGAATTTTGCTGATATGATATTGTAATATTTATATGAGTTTTGCTAACTGTGCATATTGATCTTGCAGATCATGGCGTATGAGTTTGGACTGCTACCAGAACCCAAGATCTCATAAGGAGTACCACTTGTTTTTCCTCATCTGTAAGCATGGAGCGCACCATGTTAGAGGCTCGGTTATATAATGGATGAGTTGAGAGAGTATCTCAATGACTTAACCTAGGACCAGGTAAGAAGAAAAATTTAATTAGCATTAAACTGTGTTGAATTAGTTTGAGAAATGCCTGAGTATGTGTCCAATCTGTCATCATTATCAGAATAGGTGTGTCCTTATCCCTAGAGCAATATGTATCTAAGGCTAGAATATTTAACTAGCTCAGTGCACAAGGATGAGTGTCATATATTGTTGGAGAGTCATGAGGGTAGACTCTTCTACTAAGGAGAGCTCATGATTGACTAGCAACTGGGACCAAAGAGTTGTATGGAGCTTGCTGCCCCACCACACATGATGTTCTAGGCATCTTGCATTGATGCAGACCTAGAGGTGATTAATAGGTTGACTGGTATTCCTGGGCGAGAGTGTCTATCTAAATCACCAGTGGACTACCTCACTTTCATCAAGATGAGGATGCTAGGGCCCGTGGAACTTTTTACATACTAAGGCCAACATGATAAAGTCAGTGGGTCTGGAGCCAGACTTAATTTTCAGAAAGGCCATGGTGGGCATCAAGGTTCACCAGTTATTGGTAGTTCTTGAGGTAGTGGTGCCTCAAAGAGATCTAGTGAGGCTCGACCTGATGCATCCCCACCAAGATCCATGTTTGAAACACCAGAAGTGCCCCTAGGATATGAGCACATGGCAGACTTTATGGAAGGTCAGCTGATGCGGCTATAAAACCTCTTGATTTATATGTATGACAAGACTAGTCACCCATACGAGATATCCTTTCCAGTGCCATCAAAGGATAAGATAAAGTTTATCCACCAAACACCACCCATGTAAGTACATGTGTTTTGTATTTGTTCCAACTTTAATGGTCTTATATCCGTTTGACCTGTGTAGGTACCTAGGGATGCCATGGCTAATGGCTCGAGACTTCTGATAAAGTTGCGATGTTACCATACCTCTAAGATGCTAAGTGTTCAGGTGAGTACCTGTTGAAAATATGTATGTAATGGAAATGCGTGGATGCATACCTATGTACCTATATGCTTTTGTAGACAAGCTGGCATCTGGAGAGAGAGAAGCGAGACCACTATGCTTAGATAATTGAGTAGAATGGCAAGGAGATAGCTTGGTTGACATGCATTTGGTGCGTTAGAACATTGAGGTCCTAGATAGTCCCACTCCAGATAAAGACCAATCAGGTGACGATGACGTATAGAGGAGATCTGTCATTAGGCTTCCATATGCACGATGTTAGAATTTTGTAGTTTCTTTATTAGAATAAGGTGGTATGGTACAGTCTAGTATGTGTTAGTGTATGCTCTAGAGCATCATGTGTATTTGAACTATACGTTTCATTAATAAAGACATTATTCATTATATAGTACAATGTTTTACATGAACTTGTTTTACTTGGAGTATTAAACCATATATATATTGAAGTCCATGATATTGGAACAGTGCAAAGGAATCCATAAAGAGTTTATGGAATGAGATTCTTATTGTATACAAATGCTTAATATCTAAATATCCCTAATCACGGTATTAATAAGAATGGACATTATTAATATAAAAAGATCAGCACATGTTACACTTTCTATTTAGGGATAATTCTCATTCATCATGACATGAGATATCTAAAGTGAATATGTGGATGAGTAGTATAGTACTAATTCATTAGAGAACTTGCCAGTGAGATTTCATATGGATAATTGATCTATATCTGTGAAATTATATCTCACTCATATGAGTAGTGCAAGTATCCTGAGACTTGAGATATCAAGGTTATCTTAACTATGGATTAATATACTTTGACTCCTATGCTTTATTCCTCCTTAGGAGGCGTTCATAGTTTTGAGGTTGGGTATGGTATAATATAGTTGAAAGTATTTGAATATCAATAGAGAATTCACTACCCTAGATTAATAGTAGGGGTTATCTAAAGGATTCATGAAGTAGTCTTTATTCAGGAATCGCTGGCCAGAGTAGGATGCCCGGGGCGAATATGATTCACAAGGGAATTTTCAGAATAAAGATTATATGACATGAGAAATCTATTTTAGGGTATGAATTAACATAATTAGTCATACATTGAGTTGACATTAGTCCATACTCAAACCTAAAAGAGATAGTGATGGTGAAATGAATTTATTACAGCGGTGTCTGATATGGAAGGGTTGAAGTCAAACCAATAATTAACCTTTTAATATTTAGGTAATCATGATGTATAACTAGATACCGCTCATGATTTACATGCTAAATATGAGATTTAGCATGTTACCAACATATTTGGAACCCAAAAGGTTACACACTTACAAATAAGGAAACAAGCTATAAAGACAGTTTTTGCACTTTTGGGAAAAGTTGTAAAAACACCTATAGAAATACACCTAAGACATATGGACTTGACTTTGAATGTTTAGAAGTCCATAAAGTTCAAGTTAGACTATGACAAGGCAAGTGAAAGTCACTTACCATATTTGTCACATGTGGGACCTGACTTAACTTAATCTGAAAGGATTTTACCTTAACCTAATTTTGAGTATAAATATAATGTTATGACTCAAAATTAGGTTAAGCCTCTTCATTTTCTTTTTTTGGCAACTAGACCTCTTATCTAAGGAAAAGGATTCGGCATTCATAAAATTGATTGTGGGGAAGATGAAAATTCCTTAAGTTTTTCTTCTTTTCTTTGCTAGTTCACAGGAAAAGAGATAGAAGCAATTAGTTGCTTGCTTGGACTTCTTTATTTGCATGTGCATACTATTGGAGGCTGCCTATTTTGGTGGCTTTTGGTTTTCTACAACCATAAATGATATAGAGATCAAGAACGAAGGAGATCCGCATTGAAAAGTAAGAGTTATTGTTCTTTATGCCATATCTGATCTGATCTTGGATTTTCTTATGTTTTGATGCAAAGATCCATTCTTGGCTTGCTATTCTAAATAAAATTTTAAATTGCTTCCACTCCTTAATCATATGGTAAACCAACAGTAGTATCAGAGCCAGGTTGTTGCATCAAAACTCTTGAAAATATGTTAATCGGTTTTGTTGATTTCCATTTAATGGTTTGGGCATATTTGATATTTGAGGGGTTCATAATCTGAATTTGATTCTGATTTTTTAATGGTGTTTTTGTGAGATTTAAAAGTATTTTTAAATGTAAAAATATCATACACTTATTTTTGGATTTTATGACATAAAAATCAATGAAATATGCGCATGATTTAATGAATGCCAAATGTGATCTTGTATTATTCTTGATGTATGACTTTGATTCTGTTGATTTTAATTGTTAAAATTGATATGAATCAGAATATTAATGTGTTGATATGTCTGTTGTATATTGAGATTAATCATTGATGTGAATTAAAATTGTTTTAATGGCATTTTTCAAAACTATGCGCATAAGATGTACAAAGAAAAAAGGATTTTTGGCATTTTATATGTTAGATGCAATTTTTGGTTAATTTGATTTATGAAAATTGTTTATTATTGAATTAGATTCAATAATAATCAGATCTGGAAGTTTTTGTAATTATTTTGAAAAGTATAAATATTTATTTTAAGTTTTATGGAATATTAGCATAAAAGGAATTCTTAAAATGGAAGTGTTCCATATTTAAAGAATTAATTATTTTAATGATATTTATATGCTTCCTAAATTAATATTGTATTAATT
>CANYBF012837185.1:0-10039 GCA_948192965.1 Dalechampia spathulata | reverse complement strand
TGTGCGAAAGGAATGTGCACAATTCAGGAAAACAAGAGTGAATGAGGGTGAATGATAGAAACAGTGGCATTTGCATTGCATATGATGTTTATGATGAATTGCTATGTGTTTATGATTGTGATTGGTTATATATGTTATAGCACCACTGAGTTTATCTTAGCGTTTATCATTTGATGAACGTAGGTTCTGAGCCCACGGGAGAGCGATCAGAGAAGGATTAGAGGTCGTCAGCAGAGACGGATTGATCTCTACTCGGTACAGGACTCCTGAGGCATACTCCGGCTTCTTTTTGGTCGTGTAGCTAGGGTGTGGTAGTAGTTATGTTTGTATTGTACAGACATGTACTTATTGTATAGCTTTTGGTGGTTTTATATATACACTCACTGTTTGTATAACGGTTTTTATTTATATGAAATACAGTTAGCCTGATGTTTATGTTGCATGAGTGTATGAATGGATCCCGGGTTAATGTATGCTTATCACGTTGTTTCCGTAGCACAACCACCATTAGGCTTAGAACGGGTCCCCATACGACGTCGCTTGAGGTATCCCTGGCGGTACAGGCACTGGCCTTCTTCTGGGGGTTGCTGTCTGTGTCGCGGGAGCATGTCCTCCTGGGTATGGGCCGGGTGTGACACAACAGCTTTCTCAGTACACGAGCCATCAAACTTTAAGGTCCAAGGCACTTTATCTAAGTGAAAAATACCTAACCAAGGTTGTTTCTCCCTTTCAACCTCTACACATGGATGATCGGCTACCAAGGCCTGACCCTTTACCACCTTTTTGGGAAGGTAAGCCAGTGTAAACTCAGCTAATGCCAATGCTCATTTCCCAATTCTTCCTGTAATCATAGGTCTAGATACATGTACTTAATTAAATATATTTGTGACATTATATATACCTTAGTTTTGATCATATAATGTCTTAACTTTGTGTAGGTAAAATAAAGAGGCAAACATAATTTGTCTATAGGTATGTACCTAGTCTCTGTATTGTTCATCACTCTACTTAAATAATACATTACCTGCTCATGTCTTACAGAGTTATTTTATGCTAATAGACATTCTACAAAGTTATAAGCAGTAGAAATATAAAGCTTCAAAGGATAGCCATCCCTAAAAGGCATTAATACATGAGGCTTACTCAAATACTCCTTGATCTTTTAGAATGTAGCTTGATGGCATTCTTCCCATAGGAACTCATTTTCCTTCTTCAATTTTAACAAGTTGGAAAATTCTTTCACATTCCCTGTTAAATTTGAAATGAATCTCCTAAGGTAATTAACTTTCCCTAAGAATTACTGCAATTCCTTTTTATTAATTGGGGCAGCTGCCCCCATGATGGCCTTTGCTTTATTATAATCAATCTCAATTCCCCTTTGATGTACCAGGAAACTTAAAAAATTTTCAACTCTTACCTTAAAAGTACACTTGACTTAACCATTATATTATCAATATATACTTCTATTTTTTTCCAATTAAGTCATGAAAAATTAAATTCATAACCCTTTAATATGTGGCCTAGCATTTTTAAGGCCAAAAGAGCATCACCAGCCACTCATAAGTGCCTATTGCCCTTGGACACCTAAAGGCAATCTTTAAAATGTCACACTCAGCAATAGGCACTTGGTTGTAACCAGCAAAACAATCCCAAAAAGTTAATATTTCATAATTAGCACTAGCATCAATTAACATACCATTAATTGGTATGATATAAATGTCTTTAAGAGTAGAGGCATTCAAATCATAAAAATCCATGCACACTCTTAATTTGCCATTCTTTTTTACAACAAGAACTACATTGGTTAGCCACTCTACATACTTGGCCTTCCTAATGAATCCTACTTTTTGCAACTATTCTATTTCTTCTTTGAACTTTGCTTCAATTTCTTTAGAGATTCTTCTTGGTGCTTGATGGATAGGTTTGAAACCATTTTTGATCGGTAGGAGATGCTCTACCAGATCACGGCTTAAACCAGACATATCTTTACAATTCCATGCAAAGCAATCCTTAAACTCATGTAGTAGCTTTATTACCTTTTGCTTTCAATTCTAGATTCAGGCTACTGCTCACATAAGTTATTTTTCTTTCTTCAAATGTTCCAAGGTTAACTTCCTCAAAGGGATCCTACACCCTAACTCTCACTTCCTCTAGGCTAAATGGCTCCGCTTCAAGATCTTCCCATTGTACTTCATCTACATCTTCAAGTAGTTCCTCTTCTAAGATACCTTCCATACCATAAACATTTATCTTCTCATTAAAGATTTTTTCCTCTACATTCTGCAATGCTACTTTCAAAATGGTAGTAGCAGCAACTGCCCTTTCTTTAATAGTACAATTAATCATGGATTACTTCCATAGTCACCCTTGGAAGCAGCCTTTTATATGGCACGATTTCCATTGATTTTGCTGTAACTGTAGCCTTCTACAACCTGCTACTAGTGCCTATTGCTACTATTGACTTAGGATTTCCTCTTTTATTTTATCCTACAAATTTAATAGGACCCAAATCAACATCATAATATACTATTTCAGTCGCATCTACCTAAGCACTAAAAGGTTTATTATCTACTCAGATTACTATCTCCTTTCCAAAATAAGAGAAATTAATGAAGTGAGGATGGCACATACCAGTTGGCATGAATCCAATCCCTTTTAAGAAGTGCCTTGTAGCTAGCAGATGAGTCCACTACAAAGAAAGAAGATAAGGATGTCCTTGTTTCAACTGTTATTTCCACAAGCAAAACCTTAAGTGTCCTCGTTAGCTCTCTTGTGAAAGCTGAAATAGAAATATCAGTTGAAATAAGATCATCAACAAATTTTCTCAAGTTTCAAAGCATCCTTGAAGGTATTATATTGATCACTGATCCATTGTTGACCAGAATTCTAGAAACTGGTCTTCCATTGAGATGTGCTTGAATGTACAATGACTTAATGTGTCTCATCATTTTCTCTGATGGTTTCTCCAGTACCACCTGCTTAGGCTCTCTAGGATCTCTAGCTTGAATGGTGACTCCACTGACTGCATTAGAAGTCAAAACTGTGTTAGCTCCCGTCACCCCAAGTGTGTATATTCTCTCACTTTGCCTTGCGCCTCCACCTCCCCTTCTTCTTCTACTCCATTTTCTTTTTGCTTTTACAAATAAGTTGGCAATAACAAAAAGGAAGTGGTGCAACCAAAAGGAATAGGAATGTTACCTACCATAAATATATCTCTTACATCTTCACTGCTCCCACTCGACTCTATATAATCCTCTATCAATTTCCTACCAAACTTCACTTTAGGTTTGACTTCTTTTCCTTAGTTTCTCCCTTTTGCCCTAAGTTCATCAGTCATTTTCCCCTTGGCTTCCCTTTATTGCTCCTTACTTTTTACCTTTTTATAAATTCCCATAGCCTTGTATTTCTCAGTTAGGTTCTTCCTTTAGAGTCTCCTCTTTTGCGTGTGAGTTAAAGGTTGGAGAAACTTCTTATGATGAAGAAGTTGCCACTGCTCCCTTGGGTCTGGGGGAATTACGAACCTAGGTTGGTTCCCATGAACTCTTGACTCAGCCTCTCTGTATTTCTTGTACTCTTTTATCATTGGCTCTAACTTCTTTCTATAAATCTTAGTGTTTGCCCTCTTCCTTTCTACCTCCAACCTCAGATCTCTAAGTTAGCCTTCTAATCGCCTAATCTTGCTTTAAGCTCTCTCATAAATATTCTTTGGCATCCATCAAGGCCTGAGGTAAGTTCTAGAGGGAACCCTCTCTTTTCTATCTACTTCTTTCCTGTTTAACACTTTTCTGAGATCTATAGACGTAGCATTCACTGTTACCACTGGGGGAAATGGGTCTTCCTCCACCATCATTACTTCTGACCTTTCAGGGAACTTCATAATTCCCTTATCAATGTGATCATGTATCACATTTTTAAAACCCCAGCATGCATCAGTTGAATGAGTCCAAGAATGGTGATACTTATAGTATGACTTCCCTTTGAGTTCCTCCTTGCTAGGAATGATGTGATCAACTGGTTACTTGATAAACTTCTCCTTAAGAAGGAACTTAAAAATCTCCTTAGTTTTCCCTACAGCAAATGAATACTGAATGTTGTGAGGTTGAGACTTTTTCTTCTCCTCTATTGGCTTCATTAATAATGGGTAGATATAAGAGCTAGTGGATATTAAATTATCCACAACTACATCTTGGTTGACTTCTTAACAATAAATTCCCATGGCTGCCTTTCTTCTATGATTCTCCTCCTTTAGTAGCTCTTCATATTCTAACACCTTGGCTGCCATCTCATAGAAATCATAAAATTCCATTCCTTGTAATGTCTTTCTCAACTCAATGTCAAGCTCACGTTGAGCCATTTTCACAAACTCTATTTTTGATAGAAAAATCTTGCACTGGTTTCTTAGCTTTTTGAACCTCATAATAAAATAATCAGTAGATTCCCCATGCCTTTATATCAGCTTAGATAACTCTGCTATACAAACTTCTAGCTCAGTTCTAAAAAATTGAGCGTGAAACTATCTTTCCATTTCCTACCACGTACATATCAAATTCCTAGACAAAGTTGAGAACCATGTAAAAGCTACCCCTATCAAAGAGTTAGGAAACAAACATAATTTAAACAAGTTAAAATTTTCATAATTTACTAGTTCATCACACTAAATGGTAAATCTAGCAATATGCTCAACATTCGATTACCCATCCTCTCTTGTAAATAAGGAGAAATCAGGAATTCTATAACCCCTAGGGTAAAGATTTTCCTTGTTAATAAAATCAGGATATGGTTTATGAAACTCTGGATGTCTTATTTATCGTAGACTAGGTTCATATAGCTCCTACACGACTTTCCTTACAGTGTCAACATTAACGGGTATATGCTGTGGTGAGGGAAATGGCCTTCCCCTACACTGCCCCTAGGCTCAGAATATATCTTAAATCATCATAATGGATAGAATGAGATATGAGATTAGTATATCCTTGGAACTGATTATGGTTGGGACTGCCGTATATAGTTTGGCAACCTCTAGAAGGATTACCTCTTGGGGGAATGTGGATTTCCTCCCTCTTATAGGGTGGATGATATGTTTCCCCAACACCAATACTAATATGAGGGACTTCCCCTTACCCCCCAAGTTACTTAGAGGCCTGTTTTCTCTTGGAGGAATGAGCCTCTTCTACCTTCACTACGGTAATTGCCTTGCCTGTAATTTCCATAGTTTTAGTTGTATCCACAACTGACTTAGTCAAATCTTTATTAGCATCACCCATAAAAGATATAATTTCTTTGGCTAGTTTCCCAAAGGTTTCCTCTATAGAACTCTTTATAATGACCATTAGCCTAGCATAAAATTGCTCACTTCTTGGGGAAAGCATGGCCATAGGAGAGTCTTATGCAGTTTCCTCTACTTCTACCTTTTAGGGAACTTTCCTTTGCTTAATTTATTCTATTAAAGCTGAAACCCCTACTGCGGCAGCAGACACTCCCAAGTCCTGAGACTCAAACTTATTTTTTTTTTTCAAATTACTTCTGATTCTTGCAGGCATGCTCAATGTGTCCCACCGAGCATGCCAAAGAATTTAAGTATTCTCAAACTGTGTACGCCTTCTGACTTCTTGATCAAAATAATTATGGATCTCCAATTTACTTGTAACAGAGAATTAAGCTCAAGAAAATAATGCTAAACAAGAATGAATTATCAAAATAATGAATGATTAAATTTAACGGAAGGTTGTTTAAAAATAAAAAGAGATGAAGGAAATAAAACTAGAAAGAAAGTCGCTTCAAAGTGATTTTTGATGGTTGATTCTTTTTTCCATTGATAATTGCTCTTGTTATTTATCTTCTCGCATAACTATCATTTCAAATGTTGATAACTTTCACAAACTCATCTTCTGCACTTCCTCCATGATCAACATGGTAACTACTTTTATCATGCTTTTTTAGGAAATTAAGCTTATTAAATTAATTAATGGTCTAATTTACTAAATATCATTTAATTAATAAAGATATGAAATAAATTAATATAAAATCAATTTATTTAATCTTAAATCAATTAAGATTAGGCCTATTAAATTAATTAATGACCCACAATTATAAGTTAAGCCTATTAAGTTCATTAATGGCTCAAATATGAAATATCTTTTAATTAGTAAAAATATTAAATAAATTCATATAAAATTAATTTATTTAATTATTTTAATTAATTAAAATAAATTTAATTATGGTAGAAACAATAATGTTGACAAAAAATTTAGTAAAGTTATGATAATAACTATCAAATCTCAAACATTTTTGATAAGTAAAAGCCACAAGTTATGTTAATACCATTGTAATGTCATTATAACACGATAAAAATAGAAAAAAATTAACCAATTTATTTTTACAATTTTCAGGTTGATTTTTGATGCTCGATAAAGTAAATTCTAAAAATCAATAATAAGATCAATCAAATTTTGTATATTTGACTTTAGATTTCATATCTAAAGTTTGGAAACATTTATGTATATTTATACATAAATGTTAGTTGCCTTTTTACATGAAGCAACAATTGTTAAAAGTAGAATGAAGGTAATCAAGTGCTTACATGTGTATTGTGGACATATTTCACCAAGAAGTTGGCTTGTTAGTTTCCTAAAGAAGAGAAATACAAAACTGGATTTGTTAATTATAAGATAGCCACTAGATGCAAGTTTAGATTTTGCATATATGTCTATATAATGTATTAAATAATATGTTATATATTGTTATATATATATATATATATATATATATATATATATATACATGCATTTGGTGGAATGAGAGAGAGTGTGGTTAAAAGGATTTCAATTTTTTTATCCTATAAGCTTTTATACATTTATAAGAAATGGAAATAATGACCATTGACTTTTACATTATATATATATAATATGAAATGAAGGAAATTGATGGTTAATGAAAAGAAGATTGCAGAGAGGAAGAAAGACGAAGAACAAGAAAGAGAAGGAGCTATCTAACATAAATCCCAACCTAATAAAAATTTCTAAGAAAAATTAATATAAAATAACTATTTTTAATATTTTATATAATTCACCCTTTTAATTAAAAAACTTAAGAAAAAGAGATTTAATGTTTAAAAAATTAAGAAATGAGTTAATATAATTAAATCATTATGTATATGAATTACTTTTGAGAATTATATTAATTAGATAAAAATCAATTATTTAGATTAAAATAATCATATCATCAATAATTTATATACTTATGTATATAATAATTTATAAAAAAATAAGATTATTTATTTAGATTAATTGAATAAAAATAAGTAACCGCAATCTTTAATTAGTTTACATTAATTTTTTGTTAATTAAAAAATAATTAACATCAATAAAAATGATTAATTAAGGTCATCAATATCTTATAATTATAATAATATGTTATTAATTGAAATTATTTTATTGAAATATTGAATTGTATAATATTATATGGAGAGGTTAATTATTTAGGTTAATAATATTTATTAAAATAATTATTTAGATTTAAAAATACTTTAATTATTATTAATATTAAAAAATTTAACTTTCTTTTCTATCATATTGTAAATCATTGATCAAAATGTAAGGTTAAAGGGAAATATGGTGAGAATGAGAATTACCTACCGAGGAGTAAGAGTATATTCTAAGATTAGGGATTTTTTTTTCTTGAATTAGGGAAGAAAATATTGTCACACCCATACTTGAGGTAACATGCTCCTGTAGTATAATTAATCACCTCCTAAAAAAGGAAATAATTAATAACACTATAAAGGATGCATACATTTTTTTTAAAATTATGAGTATTATTCATAAGTTACTATTCATCAAGCCTCATGGTGAAATTTTTTTTTATAATGTTTATTAATTCATCGTTATGTGTATACCTATGTATCTTAGCTATCTGCAAACAAGGTTCATTACATTTAACATTCATACGTCTATTCTTCATCATATCATGTTTATCACAACAAAACATAGTAATACGATATTTATATACATTACAGCACACAATAGATACTAATGTTAAATGAGTATGAAAAGTGCTACATAATGAGAATCATATCTCTGAGTATGTTATAAAAGTTTGAATTGCTTTTAGGATAGGGCTTCGTGTAAGTCCTGACCTTTGCTAACTGTAGATCAGCTACTCTCGATGCTCCCCAAATAAAATAGGATCTACGTTCATCAAATGATAAACACTGAGTATAAAACTCAGTGGTGCTATAAAAATTTATATAAGGCATACTTTTATACAATAAGGACATCCATTATCAAATCATGATTAATGTTCACAAGATAATGTATAGATATCATATCATATTAGTAACATCATACTTCATCAATAATGAATATTTAGTATTGTTAGTATAAAAATAAATACCATTTGGGGCCTTTTTGTAATTTCCTTGTATCAATTATCATGTAAGAATAACATCGTACATTAACCATCGTCAATCTCTGTATTGATATCATATATGAATGATGATGTATGCCTTTGAGAATGCATCCATGCTTTGCACTCTCCCTTTGATTCTTTTATAACATTTCATCTCTTACTATAATATTGCGCACAATTTCAATTCATTCTAGGTCCCTCTATTTACCGGTACTCATCTCCCATAGGAGGGTGTAAACATAACTGTATGGTTCAGTGAACTCATATTTTTACTTCTTATTAAGAAGGTTGCTATATGATTCCGTTGAGGGAATCCATATTTTTACTTCCAATTAGGAAGATTGACCCAATACGTTTCTTTTCGTATCGTATCTCTCCACCTTATAATTTATGTATACTTGTCATGAATATACGTGTATGCTTTTATGATTCATGACATGAAATGTAGATGGTGTATAATAATCATATGAAAAGTACATCAGATGATATCATCGACCATATGTATCCAATTTACAAATAATATCAATATTTTAATGTAAATACAACATTTCAAGACCTTAAAAGAGGTCATGAAGGGAGAAGCACAAACCTATCACCTCTTTGCCCTTATCAAAAGCTTGGGTAGACATATGAAATTCACTATCAGAACCTGTCAAATTTCCATTTCATAACCATTTAGTATTACCATTTGCACATTCCAATCAATTTTCATACTTAGGAAGCATTCAAGTATCATTTCATATCTTGGTATACCACATTTTGCATTTAAGGGTAAATGTATACATAAATGATATAGTCATTTTTTTTATATATATAAGTTATGTATTTAGCATAGGCATATGCATGTAAGGCTTAGTATGGTATGATGAAGTATGTAATATTAACTTGTTTCCATACCTTTAAGTGTATATCCTTAAGTGTAGTAATGAATTATAATATTTAAACAAGCATAACATGAAGTTTAAATGCTTTAGACCTTTATTCTTTAGATAGCTGAATTTGTATGGTGAGTTATTATTCATTCAGTCAAGGGAACTATTCATGGGTTACTATTTATGTTACACCCGTATTAGAGACCCTAGGAGTTATGCATTTATGTGTGTGTATGCATAGTTGAATGGTAGGGTTGCATGAGTATCTGTTATGTGTATGCATGTACAATGATGGTTTTATGCTTGTGTTTATATATGTTGATATGAATTGAAATGTATGTATCTATGTGCTTTATATGTGTGTCGTCGCCTTATTGAGGAGCATGCCTTCTCGGTTGGATGAGGGACGGTGAGTATGTACGGTTTAGGAATGTGTTTGAAGGGTTGTTAGGATCAAAACGGATGATTGTAACAAGTACCAGGGAGAGTAGGAGTGCTAATAGGCATATTATGGGAGACTAGGGAGTGGTACGAGCGTACAGCATAGCCGTATGGTCATACGAGACAGGGGAACTACAGGGATTTTAGGTCCTGGAGGGTGTACAGGCGTACCAAAGGGTGGTACGGTCGGACGCGAACGCACAGGAATTTAGGTTTTTCAGGAAAATCGAGGATGTACGGGCGTACCGTTCCTCGCAGGAGTTGTGTGCATCAGAAGTTTTAGGTCGGTACGGGCGTACCAATATCCGTACGGCCGTACG
>CANYBF012836982.1:0-18351 GCA_948192965.1 Dalechampia spathulata | reverse complement strand
ATTAGCTGAAGGAATAGGCCGAACAAGCCTATTAAGTTAAGGAACAAACACATTGGCCAAAGGAATAGGCCAAACAAACCTATTAAGTTGAGGAACAAACACATTGGCCAAAGGAATAGGCCAATTGGGTTGAAGAACAGTACCCCCCGGGCCTTTATATCCTTGTCCATTTGTATTATAATGATTTGGCTGTAAAATGAGGTTAAAATTAGCAAAAATTTGGTGAAACATACCTGACTTGCCATTTAAACAGTCTTAAGGTATTCTATCACATTCTTTCCTCTTATATAGATGAATACTTATCTTTTTTACTGAAGCTCTTGAGATTTCACTCATCTTTTTATTAGTACGAGTGAATCCAATCTCTTGCTCCCCGAGTCCTCTGGAATCTTGCCTATTAGGAACCATATGATTCCCTTTCTGAATAAAAGCAGAGAGTTGAGGTGACTGAGAAATATTGACTTTTTCTACTACCTTCTTCTCATTTGAACTCGAGTTTTCAATTGCATTGGAATGTTGTACCTCTCTCCTCAAGTCATCCGTGTAGAATTTTTCAAGACTATCCACAATAACTTTTCCTAAGGAAGTGGCTATGTGAGTTATACCCTCATTCAAAGCCTCATTTACAGACCTCCTTAATTCTGCCATGAATTCTTCAGAGCCCACATCCACTTTGTTATTAGTGGCAACAATCCCTCGACTTTTCTCCTATGGTGCCCCCAAGGCTTCATCATGAACTGTTCTTGGGGACGGAAGTCTTTCAGCCTGTTCCTCGAGTGGAACAATGTCTTCTAGTCCTACAGCAGTAGGAATCTCCTCCGAATCCTGAGATCCAGCAATTTCTTTGCCTAAAGCACTACGAGTTTTTAGGGCCATGATCACGCGAGTCCCACTGAGCGTGCCAAAATTGTTTTGCATGAATTGGAAATTATTAATTGCGGGTGTGCTAGAGGCTAAACCTCAATAAATGCACCAGACGATTGTGGATTCCCAAGCTCCTTGGAACAATTTGCTTGGACGTGTGTATATTAGCTCGTTTGAAATTAGCTTTGAGAAATATTAACGAACATATGAAAATAAACTGAAGAATAGTCTTAAGGAAATGGTTTATATTCAATGAAAGATAGAAAACAGTACTTAAATGACGAACAAAGCTTAAGAAATAGTACTTGAACAGAGAGAAAATTGAAATAGAAGAAGTTCTTGGATTTTTCTTGTGCCGGTTGTTTTTGGTCTTGATTATCAATCTTCCGTCTGTCCCCTGCTTTCCATTTTTATATCAACTTATTGGAAGAACTTACTGAAATAAATAACCGCTGCACGTAATTACAGTAACTGCTCACTTCTTCAACCCAGTAACTGCTCACTTCTTCAACCCACTACTCCATCTTCCTTAGGAAAAAACTGTTGCCACTTCCTCATTTAATAACTGCTATTATTTTTGCTAGTGGCTTTTAATAATTCTTAACTATTAATTAAAATTTAATTAGATAATTAATGCTCTTAAAAAAAATTCTAATTTAATTAAACTAATTTAAAATTTTTGAATTTAAGCCCAACACCTGCATAGAGGTTTCACCACTAAGAAGCTATTGCCATTACGATTAATAAAAGAGCTACATAATGTAAAACTGCCCGGAGTATGTTACATGCATCTAATACCACTCTGAGAATGAGATTTCCTCCAAAATCTGACTCTCAGCTAACTGTAAATCAACTATTCACATGCTCACCAATAGGTCCCAATCCTGTATTCATCAAATGATAAACGCTGAGTATAAAACTCAATGGTGTTATAAAAATATATACATGACATGATCATATATCAAAAGAATCATGATAAAGCCATTTCAAATTCAACATTCGTGTATGATCATACTTATATCATATTATTACATTTTACGTTATACCATGTCTGTAATAATTCATATACGATGTAAAGATATGAATAATTATCGTGTAAGTATCCCTATAACTTTCCTGTAACCATTCTGGATACAATAACATTATAGAATATACATCTATAAATAGCACAATTATAATACCACATCATTAACCATATGTGTACTTTCATAAATAGTACATGTCAATGTATGTAAATAAGAATATAATCATGCTTTGCATTCACTCTCTCACTTTTCTGTAACGTCTATAAGAATGCGATCATGTTCAGCATTCATGATTGTGCACAATTCGTACTGGATTCTGTATGTACCAGTACTCGTTCCCATGGGAACATATACATATGTATGGTTCTATGAACCCATCATTAATTTGTGGTTCTATAAGAAACAAATTGTATGATTCCTTAAGGAAATTCATCATCTGTATGATTCCTTAAGGAAATTCATCATATGTATGATCTAGTACACTAATAGCATATAACTCTGTAAACAACTCCTTCTCATTTTTCACCTTATAACTTCTTTATGACATGTCATGAATATGCCTTTATGCTTGTATGGTTCATGACATGATATGTGAATGATGCTTAAATGATCGTGTGCAGTGTTGATTATATGAGAACATTGACTATATGAAGTCATTCCACAGGTATTATAAGCATTTAAGCATAAAACATCATTTCAAGATCTCATATAAGGTCATGAAGTGATAAGCACAAACCTGTGACAGTGTTACCCATATCGTGTGCTCAAGGAGTAGTATGTATCTCTTTGACAGTACTTGTATCATTCATATTTCACATCCCTTTTAGTAAAGTCATTCATTTCATTCAAGTATTATATTACCTTAAGACATTACAATCTATTCATAATATTCATCATAGCTTCACATTGATTTATGAAGAATAAGTAAACATGAATCCATCCCATTATAAATCACACAACAATGATAGTGATCATATAGTTATTTTGGCCGAGTATAAGTTACTAGTCCTTAATACATGCAAAATTTGTACTTAAGTATCATTAGTTACCATTTTACTCTATTACATGCTATTAGCATGATTTATACTTTAACTCATTCATGCCTTCATATGCAAGTCTTTAAGGTAACCTTATTTAATCATGCGAACATGTAGATCATGGATTTTTACCATTTCGACATGCATAAATTACCAAGGAAATCATAATTCAACATATCACATTTAGCCCCTTTTATACCTTTAAATATGTTTATATGTGTATAAGATGCACTAAAACATGTCACACATATACCTCCGGTGTAACATGCTCCCGTAAAATAGCTAATAACTTCCTAAGCATGAAAATCATCAATTATCCTATAAGGGATTCATAAAAATTTTTTGCAGTATACCATCTATAACATCATCGTTATATATGTACCTGAACTTCATTGTCATCTGTAAACATTGGTATAAATATTGCATAATAATATGTAACACATTATATACATACATCATTCACCATATGTCGTCCATCAGGCATATAACATTATATAATTACCCACTATGTTATATGTATATATAATATGATAGAGTATAGTGGTATTATGGTTACCGGCATCGGGGATTCACCACTAGATTGCTACTGTCATAATGATTAACAAAAGAGTTACATAATGTAAAACTACCCAGAGTATGTTACATGCGTTCAATATCACTTCGAGAATGAGATTTTCTCCAAAATCTGACTCTCAGCTAACCGTAGATCAACTATCCATATGCTCACCAGTAGGTTCCGATCCAGTGTTTATCAAATGACAAACGATCAGTATAAAACTTAGTGGTGCTATAAAAATATGTACATGATATGATCAAATATTAAAAGAATCATGATAAAGCCATTTCAAATTCAACATTCGTGTATCATCGTATTTGTATCATATTGTAACATATTACGTTGTACCATATCTGTAATAATTCATATACGGTGTAAAGATAGGAATAAATACCGTATAAGTATCCCTATAACTTTCTTGTAACCATTTTGGATATAATAACATCATAGAATATACATCTATGAATAGCACAATTATAATACCACATCATTAACCATATGTGTACTTTCATAAATAGTACATTTCAATGTATGTAAATAAGAATGTAATCATGCTTTGCATTCACTCTCTCACTTTTCTGTAACGTCTATAAGAATGCGATCATGTTCAGCATTCATGATTATGCACAATTCGTACTGGATCCTGTATGTACTGGCACTCGTTCCCGTGGGAACATATACATCTATATGGTTTTGTGAACCCATCATTAATCTGTGGTTCCATAAGAAACAAATTGTATGATTCTTTAAGAGAATTCATCATCTGTATGATCCAATACGCTAATAGTATATAACTCTGTAAATAACTCCTCATTTTTCATCTTATAACTTCTTTATGACATGTCATGAATATGCCTTTATACTTGTATGGTTCATGATATGATACGTGAATGATGCTTAAATGATCGTGTGCAGTGCTGATCATATAAGAACATTGATTATATGAAATCATTCTACACGTATTAAAGCATTTAAGCATAAAACATCATTTCAAGACCTCACATAGGGTCATGAAGTGATAAGCACAAACTTGTGATAGTGTTATCCTTATCGTGTATTCGAGGAGTAGTATGTATCTTTTCGATCGTACCTGTATCATTTTCATTTCACATCCCTTTTAGTAAAGTCATTCATTTCATTCAAATATTATATTACCTTACGACATTCCAATCCATTCATAACATATATCATAGCTTCATATTGATTCATGAATAATAAGTAAACATGAATCCATCCCATTAAAAATGTAATGAAATACAAATTTAGTTTGGACAATTCTCCATTTTGTCTTCAAATTCTAAATTTTAATGTTGAGTTGCAATTGTTTTTCAAAATTTTCCAACCAATCGATTGTGTTGGAATAAAAAATTATAATTTTCTGAATCCATCTTTATCCCATTCTACCATTTCATTATTATAGATCTTATGATTTTAAAATCTAATCCATTGTTTTCAATTGTGTGGGAAGAAAATAAGTACTAAAAGGTTTGGGAAGAAGATAAACAAAGAGGGATGGAAGGAAAATAAAAGAATGAGATGAGATTAGAATTTCAATTTTAGCTTATATCTGACAAGTGGTAGTTCAAGACATTGGATATTTAAAATATTTTTTAAAAACTATATTGTTCCATAATATTAAATATAGATTATTGTTTTAAGAATTTAGGAAATTTAATAGCTTTAGAGGTTTAGAAAATCTAACATAAATTAATATTTAGAGGTTAGAAAATGATTGATAAAAAATTCATTTTAATTTTTAAATGTTGAAATTTAATTTGTCAATTTATTTCATATAGTTTTTATTTAATTGTTAATTTAAATAATATTATTATAAATATTTTGAATTCAAATTAATATTTATATAATTAAATATTAATAACTAATAATTACTAATTAAATACTTTTAAAATAATTAATAATTATTTAAATAATTTATCAATTTTATAGTCATTAATTTTATCAAACAGATACTTTTATCAGTTCTGAATTTTTTGAGTTGAAAATATAATTTAATCACTACTGAATCGTCCGTGCATACTGCTAGAGCTTGTTGCTTTCTCGCCTGCTTTTGTATTATTTGCAACTTCCACAAATATCAGTCTTCCATCAACCAACTGTCCGCATGAAAAATGGGAAAAGGAGAAATTACGAATCAAAATTAAATGGGAAGTCTAATCATGCAAAGAAGATGAACTCCATGCAACTTTGGCACTGATATTACCAAATTATTCAGGAATGAATCAGAAACCATTAATTATGATAATAAGAAACTGAAAGTACAAATACACAAGAAAAAGTATACCATTAAAACGCCCCTAATTTTCTCTATAAAGCCTTCATTTTTATGATTGTGGATCCAATTTTAAACCTTGTAGTTAAGCGGAAACAAGTTCCACTTTTTGGACGATCAGACACTGCCCAATACTCTTTTAAGTCCAGCTATAAAGCAATCTTTCACCACTTTGGAAATCTTTCACTCGTAGGGGCGTTGTTCTAAATTCAACTAAATTTAGCATATATGAAAATCTTATACAAGTCAAGTTAACTATATTGAATTATGAACTTCTCGTAATCATTATTATTTTTATTTTTGTAGTTTCATAAAAGAGCTTTTACTTTCTATCCTTAGTAAAGCGCCAACGTTGCAACCTTTCTAAGCGAGAAACTTCACTTTAAGAAAGAAGGTGCTAGTTGTCATAATTAAATTAGTTTATATATAATTACAATTAAATATGCTATTATAATGTAAACATCTACCAAATCAATGGTAATATTTAACGTAATGTATGATAAATTTATAATTTTATTTAATAAATTAAATTTATACAAAAAGTTCTCTTCAATCTAAATACAGTTGATTCAGAAGTTGCATCAAGACTGATGTTGACTAATATAAAAATCTCTCACTACTAGTAGTAATACGAATCCTATCAATCCTATATGATGTCTATCTTTAAGCTATCTAAATTCATCAGTCGAAAGATATATAGCTTAATAACGCACTTTCCTAAAGGAACAATTCTTCATCTAAGGACATTCATTAAAGGAAATGGAAAGTAATTTCCGTACCAAAACATCAAGGAAGGATTGGTTTTCAGTGGATACAATGTTTTAAAGGGGCTTTGCTAGCCAAAATTGGTTGGAAGCTCATTAAACACCCATACTCCCTATTGGTTAAAGTATTGAAAGATGTATATTTTTCAAATAGCTCTTTCATCTTTATAAGGGAGGTTCTCCATCATTAGCATGGACCAACTTACTTAGAGGATCGAAGAGTTCTAGAGAAAGGTCTTCTATGAAATGTTGGCAATGGAGTTTTTATATCCATATGGGAAGATAGCTAAATTCCTAGTCGCCTATCATCACGCATTACCACCCCATTGCTGGATGACCCGCCATGTTATCTTGTCAAAGATCCCATCTGCCATTTAACTAATAGGTGGAAACCTAACTTGATTAACTATCTTTAACCTGGACGATGCTGCTTCAATCCTTTGAATTCCACTTGACCTTTGAGAAACTCAAGACTCTCTCATTTGGAAATACAACATAATAGGCTCTTACATTCTTAAGTCCCGCTATAAAGCAATCTTTTACTCTTTCCATGTTGCTTCCTCATCTAATCCCCAGAATCCTAATTAAAGACAACTGTGGAAAATCAATGCTCATTCAAAGATCAAAATGTTCCCATGGAAAGGTCTTTCAAACTCTTTAGCAGTACAAAGTAACTTAGCAAGGATTGGTAAATCATCTTCCCTATTTGCCAAATTCATAATTTAAAGAATGAGACCATTGAGTAAATGCTTTTAAATGTAACCATGCAAAAATCTCATCGTTTGGCAACTCTTTAGGTCTTCCAATGAACTTGTTAAAAGACTTTTCCTTTAAAGAATGGTGGTTTAACATCATTTCTTATGCATCAAAGCATCATTGCTAGACCTCCCTGAGGAAGTAGCTTTCATTTGCAAGTCTATTTGGAAATGGCAGAATCAATTTATATTTAAAGCCATTCATCCTGACCTAATAGCTACACTCTCCCATGCAAAGAATATGATTTCTACCAATATGATTAGCAAATGTAGATGTTGCCTTTAGTCTTTTGCCAGGTCATGCATGCTTGGTTATCGTCTTTAAGAACAATAAAGGAGAAGATATTCTAAGCCAAGTTTTGTGCTTTAAGGAAAGCAATTCGATTGATAAATCAAGTTAATCTTAACAACTTGATTTCCAAATCAGACGCCTTAATGGTGATTAATGCTAACAAAAATCACAATGAAGATTTTCTTGGAACGTTAATGCTATTTTAGAGCAAATCTTATCCCTGGCTTCTAATGTTCAGCCAATTTCTTTTAATCATGTTAAGAGGGAGGATAATTGAGTTGTAAATTGATTAATTAAACACTCCAATTCTATCAACCCTCTTGATCCTTTTGTTAACCCTCCTAAGAGCTTATTGAAATTGCTCCATCTTAATGTATCTCCTTTTTCTCTTTAATGAAATATTGTTGTTCAAAAAAAATACAAATCCTAGCAATCCAAACATGTTTCCCTTCCTAAAAGGCGAACTAAATTCCCATAATTATATTTGACCCTTTTAATAATTTGCATCAAGTTTTCAGCAAGTACGCAGGCACTATGCACATTAAGTAAATGAATTTCATAAATCTCAATTCTTAAAATTTCATATGTTTGATGAACTTTATCTGTAAATTTCAAATAACTATATGCTTTTTAAAAAATTTAAATTCCATAAAATTCATCGTCATTTATAAATGAAATTGCATCAAATTTATGAACCAAAGACTATTCAAGAAAAAACAAAATAGACAATTAATGAAGCATGAGTTTTTCGTTTATTTCTTTCTTTGTTTGTTTGTTTTTTTTTTTTTTAGAAAACATGAACATGGAGATTATTATTACCCTGCCATCCATTGCCTTGAGAGCTTTCTTTGCTTGGCTCTCCGTATCAAAGCTAACGAAGCCGAATCCTTTAGGCCTTCGGGTTGTTGGATCAACAACTAGCGTGGCTACAATGAAAAAGAAAAAATATCAAGCCTAAGTCAAATTTCAATTCAAAAACAGACATTAATTCATAGCTTAAATTACCTTCCGTTACAGTTCCAAATGGCGAAAACAACTCCTTCAACCTCTGATTTGTGGTGTAGCATGATAATCCTTAAAAAAAAACAATAGAAAACAAGGATTAAATAAAGTAGAATAATTTGTAACGAAAAAAACAAAAAGGAGCGAGACAGAACTGCTAACAAACAGCTGAAAGTTCACTCGTTTTGCCATTTTCTTCGCCTTTCAAAGCCTTCCCAGGAAGAGGCGGAGCCAGCAGGGGGGCAAGGGGGGCTGAAGCCCCGGCTTCACGCGGCCGTAAGGGGTGAGGTGATGGTGGGCAAGGGCTGTTTCAGGGGAAGGGACTGGTTTGAAGGCTGTTCTGTTATGTTTTTAGTCAGTTCTATGGTGTTTTCTCTGTAGCAGAAAGAACCTGGCCCATCAGAGCCCATGTACCCTTCTTAACCTAAAATTAAAAAGTCATTCCTTTCCTCATTTTATGTCCGCTGCACACCCTACCCCCAATGATTCAACAAAGCTCGCCACCACCATGACCATGCAAATAATTATATTATTTAGGTTATTATTTAGGTTTAGGATTATTAAAATTAGCTTAATTAAATTAAAATAATTACTTTTATCAGTTATATTAATTAAAAATAATATAAATTATTTAAAAGTAATTATATACAATAATTATTTTTATTAATTATATTAATTAAGTAAAAATTAATTTGTTTAATTTGATTTAAAATAAGTAGTTTAAATTAAACTACAATACAATCAATTTTTGACTAATTAATTTAGGTGAATTATAATAAGTAAATAAAAAAAATACAATTATTACTAATAAAAATAAATAAATAATTTAATTAATTATATAATAATAAATATTTAAGGAAAATTGTTACTAGTTAACTAATAATATATAAAAATTTAATTAATAATAATTAGTTTATCTTAGGTTATAATAGTTATACCACTTAATTAGTTTAAATTAATTATATATTCTAATTATGATAATTTTATTATTTTATTAGGATATTAAATTATGTTTTAATGAATATAAGTATGAAGAGGTTAATTTAAATATATTAAAATAATTAATATTAATTAAATTAAAAATGCTTAATTTATTCTTAATAAAAATTTATCAATTAAATAAATTAATTATGCAATAAAAATATTTAAGAAAAATAAAAATTAATTAAATAAAAATTTATAATTTAAGTTAATTTCATTAAAATAATTAATTTATCTTAAATTATAATTTTACTTAATTGATTATGCTAATAGACTGAAATATAATTGAATTTTCTATAGTTTTAATTTTCTTTTACTAATTAATTTTCACATCAGAAAAGTAATTTTTATTTTGATATTATTAATAAATATTATAATCTTAGATTCTATTTAATGAATTTTACATTAAAACTATGAGAGTCTACTAAATTGTACTATTGGCCAATATAAAAATTTATTATCTTATATAAATAGTATATTAATCATGTATAATTTATATATATTTTAAAATTTTATCTATGCATAACCCATATATTCTTTAAATATATCATAATTATAATGAGTTATCATGTTTATTATGATATTTGTTATGAATGTAAATTTTTAAAATTTAACCCCTTCTTTAATGAATTTCTGGCTCTAACATTGCGAGAGACCAAATAGTATAGACGGACATCGCTACTAATAATTATGGTCTTTTTATCTCTTTTTTTGTTAATATAGGATTATTTGAGAGCAAAAGAAAGTTTATTGAATGGATAAATTCTGAAATTTAAAAAACTTTATAACATAAGAAGGTTCATTGATTAAGGAATAATAGAAATTTGGATCAAATAAATACCAGCTGATTTTCAAAATTACTAGCTGATGGGACATCGAAGAAACCCTAGGAATTTGAGATTTGAGGTCTATTCGGCTAATTCAGGCCCATAAATTCATCAAACTACGGAATTTAAAACGGGGAATTTGGTTAAATTTAGAAAAATATCAAAAATTTAAATATATGTTAAATTTATTCAATTAAATTTTGAAAATATTAATATTATTTTCAACATAATTCATTAAACTTGAAATTCAAATTTTAATTGTCACATTTGTCACAATTACTACTAGTCACCGTTACCACCACCAACCACTATCGTCTTTCACCATCAATTACCTACATTGATCACTAGCCATTGCCAAATATTGAATTTCGTTAAATCCCCATCAAAAAGTACAAAAATTAAAAAAAATTAAAAAGTAAAAAAGATAAATACAAAACGAAACATCAATAAAAATACAAACTTTTAAGTAAATAATATAGTTTTTATTTGCAAAATTTATTTGAAATTATTTATTGTTATATACTAAATGGTAAATAAACATATTAATTGTTATATATCATATAGTATATATGATAAATTAATGTATTTATCAATATATAATATAAAATAGATATTATATTTGTCAATATATATTATATAATAGATAAACGTATTTATTAATATTTACCATTATCTACCATATAACATAACTTTTTATAATACATATATTTTATTTACCATATATAACATAACTTTTTATAATACATATATTTTGTTTACCATATATATCATATAATATATATTATAAATTTATATACTATATATATAATTTGATATTTATTAGTAAATAAATTAATCTATCATTTATCATTTGTTATTTGTTATTATTTACCATATGAAAAATCAATGAGAAAAAATAGATTATAAATAATAAATAATATTTCAGATCAAAAATATTCAAAATATTTAAAATTAAAACATTAACGATAGAAGAGTAAGAAAAAAAAGGAAGAGTAAATCCAATTTTTTATATTTTTTATTAAAAATAAGTATAAAGAAAAAAGAAAAGGGGGAAAAAGAAGAATAAAAAATAGAAAAAGAAAATAGTGTAAATGATATAATAGTAATTTAAAATATGAATATGATAAAAAAAAATTAATTAAAAAAATCAAATCAACATTTATTTAAAACATTTATTTAAAACCTGACATTCTCTTAATTAATCCATTATAAATAGGGTAATTTGCCAAATATGATATTCGCAAAAATAACTACATGAAAATATTAGAAAATATTATTCTTTTGAAATCTATTATATCTGATTAAATAAAAATTAAAAATCTAAAATTACTTCTCAATTTTCTATTCTAACAAAATAAAAAGAAAAGTCAAAATAAAAAAAATCTTTATGATTGTTGGCACCATTAAATGGCCGCCACTCCTCTCATTGTTGATTATTGCCACCACCACTGTACTGTCAACCATTGTAATCCCATCAGAAAACCACAATAAAAAAAAATAAATAAATACAATAATAAACTTCAAATAAAACATTGCAAATCATAAAAAGTTGTAAATAAATAATATATCCTCTATTTTGAAAATTTATTATTAAAAATTTAATTTTATAAAATTCAATAAATAAATAAATAAATAAATAAATATCATATATATCATTTAATACATGTGATAAATATTTATAATAAATTAGTAAATATGATAGATAAACTTATCTATCATATGTTGTAAAGTAAATAAATGTATTTATCATACATACTACATGATAAATATAACTACCAAAATATATTATATAATATAATAATGAAAATATTAATAAAAATAACAAAATTATCAAACTAAATATGATTTTAGTCAACATCACCGATAAAAGAAATTAGTTTATGCTCAAAATTTTTTGCTAATTTTTAAATATCATATGATGGTATATGCACATATTTACTTATATTTACCTATAGCTATAACTATACATATTTACTTGTATCTACCATATCTACTTATGTATACAATAAAACTTTGGGAAAGACTTATGCTATGCACAAGTCTTTAATAAAATAAATTGTTAGATTTTTAAAGAAATTTTATTCAAATTTCATCTTCTTATAATCATATCTAAATTACTTAATTCAAAATTAGTTTGTCTATTTAAAACTTTCATAAGGGCCAAAGAACATATAAGTCTAATATTCTAATATGCTTTAAGGTTGAAAAACAAAGAACATATAATATAATATGCATAAAATAAAAATGTAAAAATGTAAAACGAAGTAAAATGCAAGACATCAAATTTCATGTTGCACACACACATATATAGACCTAACATGATTATAAAAGTAATTTGAAAGGACAGTTAGCTATAAATAATCATAACTTCATATTAATGTATTTTATTTTAGAATAATTATTAAGAAAATAAAAACTTTTACTCTTAATATAATTAATAATAAACTTAATTAGGAAAATAAAAGGTTTTGACTTTTAATAAGTATTAATTTTAGATTAGGATAAGGTGCAATTTTTGCCCTTATCATTATTAGCAAGAAACAACTAAGCTCTTATCATTTTAGAAGTAGCAAATATATATTAAAAAAAATAGAAAAATGGTACAATTAAGTTAATCTTTCAAACTTATAAATTGATGAATATGAAAATAATTAAAATTTATTTTTATAAATATAATTTTAATTGTCATCTTCACTAATAGTGGTAAAAAAAATCATCTTGCATTTGTTTAATAGGGGCTTATTTATACAATTTTCATGATTTTTATATGTATTTATTACTGTTTAAATGATAAGGGCTTGCTTGCTCTTCACAAATAATGATAAGGATAAAAATGCACCTTATCCTTTTTGAATTAAATATCAAATGAGTTAATTTATATTTTTCTGAATAATTTTTTGAACTTTCTTTATGTGTTTCGTAGGATTATCCATCTCTAAATCTTCTTTTCAATAATCTTCAATGATTATTTTTTATTGTACTTCATACACTTCGTAAGTCCTATTGTAAGTAATAAAATATTGTTTAAAAATTTAAAGAACTAAAAAATAAAAAAAATTATTACAATAAAATAATGAATAATGACAAACATCTAAAATGTCAAAGATAAAATAATCTTTTTTAATCCAAATTTTTTCATCTTTTATTTGTATAACAAACTATAAAAATAATATATATTGATCTTACGATTAAATTATTTAATAATAACATATATATTAGAAATATACAATCAATCTTGAAAATAAATGATAAAAAACCAATACTAATAGAAATATTATTGAAACTTATGGATAAGAAATTATAAAAATTTAAACAACTAACTAATCAATAAATATTTAAATATTTTTTTTGCTTCCTCATTCCAATAGTTTCTAAATGATTAATTTTTCTTATGCAACTAATAAAATTTGCACTAAAATAAAAATATAAGGATGCTAGAAAATATAAATATAAAAAAATAACTATAAATGTACTTGAAACACTTTATTATTATTGATCTGTCTCTCTACTAAATTGAGGGTACCAAATTGAAATATATATATATAAATATATTTCTTTTTTCAATTTTCAATGTTTTTTCTTCAAGTTTATGAATGATAATAAAAAATAGAAATAAAATTTTTAATTCATTTTGATAATGGTTGATAATGACTCAAACTTTATAGAATCTTTAAATTCTTGATAGGAAACAAATATTCGTATACTTGATCACATGAGTCTTTTAAATAATACCATGTATCAATTTTTCCTATATAATATGAACATAATATTATTCATACATAAAAAGAAGTCTTAATGAAAGTCAAATAACATACATCAAAATTTTACCTTCTTATTAATATGAATTAATTGTAAACTAATCAATTCAAAATTATTTATTATGTAAAAAACCTTCCACATCTAACACTAACACTTTCTCACCTTATTATTGCTATTAAGATTTGAGAGTAAAAAAATGTCATTTGTGTTGAGTAAATATTGAATTGGTCAAAATGTAATGAACCATGAAAAAAGGAATTTATATAGGAAAAACATAAAAAGATAAGGAATATGAAAAATTACAATTTAATATTCAATTAATTTTAAATATAATATTAATGGATTTTTATTTGATAGTATTGATTACAATTAATTAAAGGACTCAATAATATATATCTCAATGACAATTAAACTTTATTAGATATACCAATTAAAAAATATTAGAAACTAGGGAAAGACCTACACTATGCATAAACTTTAATGAAATATAATATTAGATTTTTTTTAAAATTTTTTTGAGATTTCATTTTCTTATAATTATATATAAATTTATTAATCTAAAATTATTTTTTACATTTAAAGATTTCACATACAACAAAAATTATAATTTAATACTATAATATGCATTAAGGTTAAAAAAACAAACAATATATAATTATAATTATTTATTATAGAAAATGAAAGGATGGTATATCAAAGCCATGAAAAATTAAAAAAAAATCATATTTGTAATATTGATTATACAATATGAAAGGGTTTATGGAAATGAAAGTATGATATATTACAAGGTGTAAAAAATAATAAAATCATATTCATAATGTTGGTTATAGAAAATAAAAAGACTAATCATATTGATAAATTTATATTATTTTATTTTATTTTAGCATAATTAGTAAGAAAATAAAAAGATTTTACTTTTAATTAGTGCTAATTATCATTTCAATAACTTTCATTGTTATTTTTTATTGCACTTTATACATATTTCTAAATTCTATCACAAGTAATAAAAAATTGCTTAAAAATTTAAAGAACTAAAAAATAAAAAATGTTACAATCAAATAATAAAAAACAACACATATTTCAAATGTTAAAGATATATTAATTATTTCTAATCTAAATTCTCTCTTTTATTTACAAAATAAACTATAAAAATCATATGCATTTATTTTATAATTAAAATTTTCAATAATAATACATATATTAAGAATATATAATTAATCATAAAAATAAATAATGAAAAATCAATACCAATGAAAAAATTATCAAAATTTACAAATAAAAAAGGAAATTTGTGAATAAAAAATTAAACAAAATCTATATACTTACTAATTAGTAAATATCCAAGTATCTTTTCTTTTCTTTACTTTCTCATTTCAACAATTTCTAAATGATGAATAAACAATTTCCATTATGCATTTATATATATACTACAAACATCAACATAAGAGGAGCAAGAAAGTTTATTATTTAATGTCCAAGTATTCAAAGATATTAATTATAGAAAATGAAAGCTCTTCACTAAATGGAAAGGGGAAATATAAAAAAAAACATAAAATATAATTCAACCATGAGAGAGATATAGAAGATTAATGTACTAAAAGCCAAAGCTAAAAGCCAACCAAATGATGAATAAACAATTTCTATCATACACTTATATATATACTACAAACATCAACATAAAAGAAGCATGAAAGGTAATTATTTAATATCAAAGTATTTAAAGATATTAATTATAGAAGATGAAAGGTCTTTACTAAATGAAAAAGAGGGAATATAAAAGAGCATAAAAATATAATCAATATAAATATATATATATATATATAAGCCTGGATGTTAGATGGTTACGTAGCATATTTTAGGATTACTTCTTGCCTATGTGGCATATGACAGAAAATGCATGATTTTGGCTTTTAGTTTTGGGTAGTCCTCTACATCTTTATTTTTATTTTTTATTAATTTATTTTCTATAAACCTTTCGAATTCTTTAATAAATATTATCAATTAATTTGTTATTGAATTATGATCTTTGATATTCTTTTATTGTTTCTTTATATCTCTATTTTGATTTTTCATTAATTTATTTTCTATAAACTTTTCATGTTCTTTAATAAATGTTATCAATTAATTTCTTATTAAATTATGACCTTTGATATTCCTGTAATGTTTATGTTTTATTCATCCTCTATATCTTATCATATATATGTTAGAATTGTATTTTATACCCTTTTATATTCCATTTTTCCATTTAATGATGATCTTTCATCTTCTATAGTTAATATCTTTAAATACTTAGATATTAAATAATGACCTTTTATGTTCCTTTTATATTTATGTTTTTTTATATATTTAAGAGCATAAAGAAAATTGTCTATTCCTTTTTTATAACATTTTAATCCGTTGAAGATTTACTGAATACATAGGATGTATCTTTACTTTTAATATCAATAAAAATGATTGAAGTATTAGGGTGTGAGTATGTAGAATAGGGTAATATCTTAATACAAAAACAATGTTAACTGATTAGTTTGAAGTTGATCCTTATTGATGAGAAGATAATGTGTAAAGAATTTCTCATATAACTATTTTCATTCCATGATTTTTTAAAAATAATAGTATTTTATTGATGTTATATAGGAAAATCTGATGCATGTTACTATTCGTAAGACTTCTGTGATAAAGTACAAGCCAATGTTAACTGAAGGTTATTTGTTTGCTATAAAAAATGTCAAGGTTATGCAAAGTTTGAGGTACTATCAACTATTGTCAAGTGAAATAAAAACAATATTTTTATCCTATATTATTTTACAAAAACTTGAAGAAAGAGTATTGAAAATTACAAGAAATGAATTTGAATTCATTACTCCTGATTTGGTACAAGTTGGCATTAATGATAATAGAGTTTTATCAAGTACATATATTGTTTAATTTAAAATTATCTCAATTTTAAACATTTATATATTGCTCTTGGTTTACTTCTATAGTTTTGAGTTTTAATGTATTAATCCTCCACATCTCTCTTTTAATTTTTTCATCCATTTATTTTCTATGGACCTTTTTATGTTATTTAATAAGTGTTATCAATTAATTGCTTATTAAATTATGACCTTTGATGCTCCTCTAATGTTTATGTTTCATTTCTCCTTTATATCTTATTTTATATATGATAGAATTGTATTTTATGCCCTTTTATATTCTCTTTTTCCATTTAGTGAAGACCTTTAATCTTCCAAGTTAATATCTTTAAATAATTGGATATTAAATTATGACCTTTTATTTTCCTTTTATAGTTATGTTTATCATATATATATAAACACAAAATGAAAATTATTTATTCCTTTTTCATTACATTTCAATCTATTACAGATTTAGTCAATACATATGACATATACGTTACTTTCAGATCTTAATATCAATCAAGATGATTGAAGTATTAGGATGCGAATATGTAGAATGTGTTAGTGGATGCTCTAGAGCATCATGTTTTATTGTAACTAATTGAACAATTTATCAATAAAAGATATTATTCATTATTCAGTTTGCTTGAAAGGTTATTAACTAAATAATGAATTCCAAGATATTAGAATAGTATAAAGGAATTCATAAAGAGTTTGTGAAATGAGATTCTTATTATATGCAAATGTTTAATATTTAAATGATCCCTGATCAATGTATTAATAAGAATGGAAATTATTAATGCAGTTAAGATCAGTACATGTTATACTTCATTTAGGGATGATTCTCATTCATCATGACAAGAGTTGTCTAAAGTGAACATGTGGATGAGTAGTAGAGGACTGACTCATTGAAGGCCTTGCCAGTGAGATTTCATATGGATAATTGATCTATGTCTGTGAAATATATCTCACTCATATTAGTAGTGCAAGTATCCTTAAGACTTAAGATAATAAGGTTATCTTAATTATGGATCACTATGTTTTGACTCATATGTTTTATTCCTCCAGAGGAGGCATTCATAACTTGGAGGTTGGATATAGGATAAAGTAGTTGAAGGTATTTGTTTGTCAATAAAGGATTCACCACCCCAAATTAAATATAGGGGTTTTATCTCATTGATTCATGTAATATTTTTTATTTAGGAATCTTTGGCCAGAGTAGAATGCCTATTAGTGAATGAGTTTCATAAGGGCATTTTAGGAATAAAGATTATGGTACATGAAACATCAAATTTAGGGCATGAT
>CANYBF012836386.1:0-20863 GCA_948192965.1 Dalechampia spathulata | reverse complement strand
TTAAAATAAATAAATTTTATCTAATCAATATAATTAATGAAAATAATTATTATATATAATTAATCTAAATAATTTTTAATTTAATTAAACTAATTTTAATGACAACAGCCCATCAAGATAATTAATACACGCACCAGCTCCAGCCAAATGATTTGGAAAATAATTAATTTAATAATTATTCTATATAATTAATCTAAATAATTTGGGAAATATTGTTTTTCTCCCACAAGCTCTAGCCCCATACCCAACCCCATGAGCTCCAGCCCTCACCAGCTCCATCCCCATACCCCCAAGCCCAAGCCGGGGCTTCAGCCCCCAAGCCCCAGTAGTGGCTCCGCCCTTGGGTACATGTGATGTGATGAAGTAGATAACTTACATAATATAGATTTCTCCATCGCTACGCAAATCCTATTTTAGAGAAGGTTAAGTTTCGTAGTAATTCTGATTTTTGTAGTGAAAGTTTTTATTTATATAAATAAAATAAAATAATATATGTTAAAACATTACTTTTATTTAATTATAAAATTAAATAACTATACAATTTTTTAAAGATAATATATTTTTATCTAAATTATTAAATTCATTTGAAATGTTACTTATAAAAAAATTTAGACAAAATATTTAAGCATAAATTGCAATTTTTCATTTATAATTATAGTCATTAATAAACAATAAAATAATGAAAAAATCACATTTTTTTACTTATGTTGAAAAAAAACATAAAGTGATTTAAATAAAACTAAAGTAAATCAATTTAATTTATTATATTTATTTTTATCCAATATAAAAATAAAATAGTTTGACATTGAATTCATTGCTTTATTTTAATTATTTTAGTTTAAGTTAACTTTATACTTATTTATTATTTGAACGAAAATGATTTGATATGAATTAATTTATTTTATCATCTAAATTAAGTTTAATCAATCTTATTATAAAAATCATTAATAATTTTATTTGAAAATTGTAGTTTTTACTTTTTTAAATATATGACAAATTTAGAAATATAAGTAATTTGAATCATTTCAGATAAAATATTTCATGAAATATTTTATTTAATTTATAAAATTAAAAACACATATATTTTATAAAAGTCTCATAAGATTTAAATATTTTATTTTTTAAAATCTAAAATATTTTTTAAAAATATTTTATTTAACATTTATAATAAATATTATATATATATATATATATATATATATATATATATATTACTGATATTAAATATTTGATATCGATAATAGTAATATCTGAAAATATATGATGGATGAAATCTAATTGTCAAGGATAATGTGAATTGATTTGAAGTTGGGAAGAATTGGTGATGAATCTAACTCTTTGAACAAAACTACATATGCTATTTAATATGGAAAAATTAAAATTAAAAAATAAAAATATAAGGAAAATGCTTATTATTATTAATGATTATACACTTATTAATAGTATTAAATTTTATTAAATACTAAGTATTCATTAATGATTATATTTCAATAAATGTAAAATCAATAAATATTTGATATTTAATGAAAATTAATATATAGTATTGCACTATTAATAAATTTGTAATCTATTTAAATCATACAAGAATTTCTCGAAATAAAAATATATAATTAATTATAAATTTGATAAAATATTAATATAAAAAACCAATTTAAATGTTTAATATTTTTTTCATTTCAAATTAATAAATATGTTTTCTTTTTTTGGTTATCCTAAATTATAATATATTTATTAGTTTAATAAAATAGTTAATGTGTTAAATTTTTATTATTTTATTCTTTAAATTATTTTAAAATACTAATAATTTTTTCTTTTTTATAATTAAAATAAAAATATAATATAAAAATGTATTTAAATTTATCTTTTCAGATAAAATAATTAATATTTTATTAATATTGATAAAATTAAATATAAATCTATTTGAAATGGAATGAATAAAGTAATTTTATGATGAAAGAAACTATGTAATTAATTACATATTGATTGGAAATGCATTACAAAATAATTTTTCACATTGAAAATGTTTTAAAAGTAGGAAACAAAATAAATAATCAAATTAAAAAAAAATAACATAATTTTAATTAGAATTTCGATGTTAAAATTAATTTATTATTATTAATTGATAAGAAGGATCTCTTCCAAGTATTTACTGTTACTATCCGTTACCCCAATAAAACCCAAAAATCTATCCAAATCCAAGAAAATTCCAAAATCCACCTACCTTCCACGATATACGCGTTTTCTAGCGCGTGTACATCCAACCTTCTACGTAACAATCACTACAATATAAAGTATCGCAATCTCATAATTATCAAATTATTCTATTTTTTAATTATATTAAACAGTTATAAAAATTAAATTATAAATTATAAATTATAAATCTGGTCAGTATATAAAAGGAGGTGCGTAGATTTCTGAAGCCTCAACTATATATAACCGCATCTCTTCCACTTCCCACTTTCCGCTACCCATTCACCATTTATTTTATTTTCTACCCCAGAACTTTCTCCGCTACCATCCAACACAAACCCAACAATGTTTCGCCTGAGCAATAACTTGGTAGGGATTCTCAACTTCATTACCTTTCTTCTCTCCATCCCCGTTCTCGTCGCCGGAATCTGGCTCAGAAACCATAGTACTTCAGAATGCGAAAAGTTTCTTGACATGCCCGTGATTATACTCGGCGTGTTCTTGATGTTGGTTTCTTTGGCTGGTCTCGTCGGCGCCTGTTGTCGCGTTTCTTGGTTACTCTGGCTTTACCTTCTGGTCATGTTTCTCTTGATTCTGTTGCTTATCTGTTTCACAATCTTCGCTTTTGTTGTTACTAATAAAGGGGCTGGTCAGGTTCTGTCCGGAAGAGGGTATAAGGAGTATAGATTAGGGGATTATTCGAATTGGTTGCAGAAGAGAGTTACTAATACTAAAAATTGGAATAGGATTAAGAGTTGTTTGGCTGATAGTAAAATTTGTTCTGATTTTAATCAAAAATATCTGACAGATACCGTCACAGACCTTTATCGCAGGCATTTATCTGCTATTCAGGTAGGCCGTTCTTTCTTTCTTTCTGTTTACTAATTTTGAAATAACCAACCTTGATTTAATTGCTTATGGTCATTCTCATGGAAGTTTACAGATGGGTATTTTCCCCTAAGAATGATAATATTGTTGTTTTTTTCTTGGAAAAATTGAAGAACAAGTTGTTGCTTTTTTTCAATCAGGAAATCTGAAATTTTCTTTCTGGAGAAGTTTTCTTAGACAGTTGAATATTTTTTTTAATTTTCACTCAGGAAATCTGAATTTTCATGTTCCAGAGATTTTCTCTGAAGTTTTTTTTTTTAACATAATTTTCTCAAAAAATTAAAGAATGGGTTTTGTTTTGGGAATCAAGAAAACTGAATTTTACCGTTCGGAGAAGTTTTCTGAGAAAACTGAAGAAGGGGTCGTTTTCTTTTCTAAATCTAGAATCTGAAAATACAGACAACATATTCTTAGGAATTTAAAGAATAGGCTTTTGTTGGTGGTTATGTGTTATTTTATTCTTTTATTTCTTGGAATTTGGCTTGTTATTTAGTGATTAGAACTCGTAAATTATGATAACGAAAGCAAACCTATAACGAAGGTTTTATTTTGGTTTGAAATCTTTTGAAAAGGAAGATCGCTTTTTCTTGTTTATGATTACTTTATATGAGAATCTGATTCATTTTGTGGATTTATTATTAAATAATAATAATAACTGTTGGATTGAATGGGTAATAACAATCAATGGATGGAACTGAAGTGTAAACTGACTTATCTTTTTAAACTTGTAGCCACCTTTATTCTTAGGGAAAGGAGCATCTTGGCCTTCTTTTGTCTGTAAAACATATCAATTATGTATCTTTCGATGCCCATATGCCAAATACTTGACAGTTTCAGATTTTCTACTCTGAGAATTGTTGTTGTGATTATATTCCTGCTGAATGAAGCAAGCAATTTGACAGATGATTGTTTTATGTATTGCAGTCTGGTTGCTGTAAGCCAGCAGATGAATGCGGATATCAGTATGTAAACCCCACAAACTGGACGCCAACATCTACAAATTCCACGAATCCTGACTGCGCAGCGTGGAGTAACGACCCGAATACGCTATGCTTCAACTGCAATTCCTGCAAGGCAGGACTGCTGGACAACCTGAAGAACGACTGGAAGAAGGTGGCCATCGTGAACATCGTAGTCCTAATCTTCCTCATCACAGTGTACTCGGTTGGATGCTGTGCTTTCAGGAACAATAGAAGGGACAATGCTTACTTTTCTGGTTGGAAATCATAAACTCCATGTGAAATTAGTTCAAACTACATGACATGAATGGTAATATTCATGTATGTAGTAGTAGTAGTGGTAGGAGGGACAGACAGCTTTCTCTTGGTTTGCTGCTTATTATTATTATTGTTATTATTATTATTATGTTTGTTTTTGCCTTGTATAGATGTTCTTATAAATTTCAATGTTTCATTGTCAATGGTTCGTAAATTAATCTTTAACTTTCTGTGCTGATCAATGATCTGAAATGACAGAATTGGTCTGAAACTAGACCAGATTTGAACAAACCAGGGAAGAGCCGAATAGATCGGTAATTGAATCTGAACTGTCGGTTAGGTGGTTTCGACAATAATAACAAACAAAGGTTTATCTGTTAAAGTTTGGTTTCGTTTAACATTGTGATGGTTAAGAATAACAATAATAAAAGAGAGGCATATTGTGATGCGAAAGTGGGCAAAACGTTAAAAGGATATAATCATTCACGTGGAAGAAATGTGGTAATTAAATATCTATTAATGTACGTGGCAACTTAATGATTCTGTCTAGTTAATTCCCGGTCTTTAATTGATCATTATACCCTCCAATTCATTCTATACTTTATTATGATACCCATTTTGCATTATTGTTTTTGTCTTTTCCCAATTTCAATGGTATTCATCGCTCAAGCAAAAGTATGTATACCTACAGTTAAATATCATATTCCTCAGTTTTCAAATATGTCAATTCTTTGTTACTTTAATTTTCTCTATTATTCTTATTAATTATATTTAATTATATAACGTTTATATTTGAAGCTCATAAATTCTATATCTAATAATCATTTTCATCATCCATACAAGAAGAAGAAAGCTATCTTCTTAGAATAAATGTAGTATTTTAATTATCTCAAATTAATAAAATATAAATTTTAATTCGAGTTACATGAGAATTAGGTTAACATGAAAGCTATATAATTTCTACTATAAAATCAAACTGTAGCATTATTAATGTACATGGACTTTGTCTTGTATAGCTCGATTAGATCCTACAAAAGTTCCATATCATCCCCTTCAGAGCAATACTAGAAATAGCTCTCTTTCTGGTGCACTGAAGATTATCGAGCACAAGAAGAATGTCCTCCAACCAGTATGCATCTCCGCAGCGTCGCCTATAGTCATACAGCCATGAAATCTGCCCATATATATGTAAACCAATCAAAATAAGCTTATATTACTCACAAATTCCTTGACATCATCCTTTGATGAACATGAACCCGAATCTCCTTTTCGTTTGTTCTTCCAATAAGAGTGAGTGCTAGTTTGATTGCAAAAGTTGGGTTGTTGAAGCACATGTTTCATTCGATTCTGCCAGACCAATCCCTTTCTTTCTTCATCAACCTTTTCAATCGTGTCCTTTGCCCCTCTCTGTCAAACTGTTGATACAGTGATCAGCACAAATAACCTCCAGATTACTATTTACCATTATTCATTTTACATTTCTAATATCATCTTTATAAAATTATATTTAACATATTGACTTGGATGTTTAGGCATAATGATTAAAAAAATTGTAGTTCTTAATAAAAAAATAAAAATTTAATTACATAAAGGGAGGATGGCATAAACCTAGAGATAAATAGCCAGACAACCTAATGGAAATTATTTAGATGGTTATCTCTAAAGAAAAGGAACTAGATTTGAAAGAAAATGGTTCAATATGAAAAATAATAAGAGATGAAGAAAGGAAATAAGAATAATGGCAATATAAATTCTTTAATATAACCATTATTATGATGACATCAAAACAACTACCTCAAAATTGAGGGATTGTTTGATTTTTATTTTTTTTATTTTTCTAAGTAAAAAATAAAATTTTTAAAATTTTTTCCATTATAATAATTATTAAATTATTTTTTAGATATAATAATAAATGTCATTTTATAAAGAAAAATAATTAATAATTTTATCGTTTCTTTCTAGTTGAGTTTTTCGATGAGTTATTACACTAATTTCTTTATTTAAAAAATTTTATCAATTAAATATTAAAGTCTAGTTTCTTTAATTTTCTTAAAATAAATTGCTAGAAAATGAACCAATTCTCCCCAATCGTTGTCCAAAAATTTTATCAAACATGTTAACACTGAAAAAGTCCATCTTATAGGATAACTAGCTAGCATGTTGAGCTGTAACACCTCTCGCCAGATGTCGCTGTGAACATGAAAACCTGGCAACCTTATAATATCCTGAAAGTTCCTAACCGCCTTTGCAAGCGGCAACGGTGGCTTTCTGGCCAAAAAAATATATATATAAAGAAAAAAGATAAAAGCAGTCTTTAACAGTAATAATAACAGCTTATGTATCATTTTGTCCATGCCATTTGATAGAAAATGAGTAAAGGAAAACCCATGGAGAAGAAGAAGGAACTGTCAGTTTCAGGAACCCAAAAGAGGCAAAAACCCATCAAAAGAAATAAGTTCCGGAAAGTGATAACTTATCTAAAATCTGATTCTTACTTGTTTGCTCCTCTGTGTTCACCTTCAAAAACCAACTTTCTAGCATCGAAGATCATGTCCTGTAATACAGGTAAAGGAGATACTGTTGTTGTTTTTCTTCTTCTTATTATTATTATGGCGTTTAGTGTTTTCATTAATCTCTATGTGTTGCCTTTGATGTTGTCATTAGGAGGAGTGGATACGAAGGAAATGATGATGGAAGGGAAGAGTAAGAGCTTGGTGGAGAAAGTTAGAGATTATCTGAATTCAGATTTTCATTTATATGCTCCTCTGTTTGCTGATCCTCGTCAAGTATCTTCGTCTAAAGGTAATGTTCCATCGATTTATTCGTTTATATTGCAACCTTTTCTTGTTAATGGCATCTATAGCATTATACATTCATCATAAATGCATCAAATATGTACGAGCGTGTGTGTGTGTGTGTATATATATATATATATATATATATAGCTGATGCAATACACCTCTGCCTGAGCTACATGGTGTTGGCTGTTGTGTTTATTATTTTTACTAATGATGATTATATAATAACCGATTTGGTCATAACATTACATTAACGTGTTATCATGAAATCAGATAGTCTATATTCTTACACGACAAAAGAAAACGAACTCTGTTGTGCTGACAGGCAAGTAATCCCCCTGATCCTCGGTCCTGCCTTGCATGATGAACCATCTAATATTATGCTTTTTCTTCAAATTTTCATGATCACTTTCTTCAGTTGTATGGTTTCAGGAGTTGGCAAGTACACTAAACAGATTAATGTGGAAATTACTACTGCGAAATCATTTTGAAAGGGGAACGGATCAGCTGTTGAGGCATCAATTCGAAAGGGGAACGGATCAGCTGTTGAGGCATCAAATGTAACAGTAGAGAATAGATGTATGAACAAGGATGTTCCTGCAGGAAGTTTTCCAGGTCAAGAAAAGTTGGTTCACAAAGAAACAGTGAAGTACATGGTGTACCAAACTTGTCGTTCATCTTTTGTGTCAGGTCAGATTCATTGTAATTATTGTTGGTCACAACTTAAAAAGAAGGTATTTAGGGCACACTATTTGACTTTTCCCCCTAAAGCATCACTTGTAAAATCGTTTTCTCAAACTGCAACCATCCCTTGTCATTGTCTACTGCTATTAAACTTTTCCTGATATCGAGGCAGTTGTGTGTTTGACATTTTTTGTGAGTAAAAAAAAAAATTTCTTGATTCAATTTACCTGTTTTTTTAATGGCCATAGTAGTTTTAACCAAAATGGGAAAAGCCATGATTATGAGACTGTATAGAGAAGATGACTGATGTTTTCGTGCCAAGAGCTGACTGGGGCAATGCGCAGGACAGCATGTAATTGTGAAAGGAGTGGTCCAGGCATCAGCCCTTGTCATAAGTAACCTTGTTATGAAGGTTGGCAAAAAGCAGGGCATGTAATATTACCAATCGTGTGCTTACTGAATTGTTGTTACATTTAGGGGATAAGACACTTTCAATGCATGTTGTTTCATCTAGGATTCTGAATTGAAACATCTGCCAACGTGTCTTTTGTTATGCATGTTGAATTTGTGATTCTGAAACTGCTGCATATTGAGTATCCCATTTATCATATACATTCTATACATCTTTTTCCTGTCTCAAACAAGCTGACAAGAATTTGGGACTTGGTTTACGTTTTTATTCTATTTCAGGGAACGGAATGCTCCACTCTCAGGTAAGAAAAGTTCTGATCGACTAGACAACCGAAGCAGCTGTGAAAATATATATATGTATATATATATAGAGAGAGAGAAGTCGCTAAGCTTGACAATGCATGTTGTGATCTTTTATTGGCATGTCTGGTTCTGTAAATTAATGAACTTGGTCTAGAAGAGTACATGTAGTTTTTGTTGCCGTGGCTTAGATTACTCGATGAGACGTTCGGTCATCGGCTGAAAAATGTGGTTTATTGTTAAAACTCATGCATCGACGGTTGGCTTAACAGTGATCGTTTGAAGACAAGTTAAATAGCGCACCTTGCATTATGGCGGTTAGAGTACAAGGTTTTCTGCCAAACGAATTTCTAACCTCAGAAGGCCGGTAATGAGTTCGACGTGATTTTGGCTATCAAAATCTTTAATTCTCTTAACGTTCTGTCGTAAGTGTCAAAATTATTAAAAGTAAGGATCAATTTGTATACAAAATTAAATTGGGATGCATTTTATAAATTTTATAATAATTGTATTTGGTTTACCCAACGGACCCTTTGTGTATCTAATTTCTTCAAAGTAAACAACGTGTTATGATTTTATTATGTATTTTTTAAAATTATGGTAATTATGATATATCGAACTTTTAATTTATAAACCTACCTATCATTGATGAATGATAGATGGTATGGCTGAATTATTATTGAATTTATTAAGATAATGTGGTACATAAACATGACAGGACTGATATTAAGCTGGCCCCTGAATGTTACACACGCTGTCGAAAAAGGCTGTCCTGTCCCCATCAAGCTCCGCACGTGCGTCGCACTAACTACAACAGTAGAATTTAAGTAACAGTGATAAGGTAGAATTCAGAAACGTAGAGTTTGATAAGAGATTATTAAGAGAAATGGTTAGAGATTTAAAGAATGGTGTATGAAATGTTTAATTGTTGAAATTTTTTATATATTTTTTATCCTTAAAATAAATTTAAAAATTTTACATCTTTCATCAGATTTTTTTAGAAAATACAGATTTAACAATATATTTTTTAGAAAAATTTACCATTTTATTTATCTATTATTTGTTGAAGTAATCATTTAATCATTATTTTAAGAACATCTAATCATTGTTATAAAATTATTGAATCATTATTTTAAGGTATGTACGTGATTTTAATTATATGTTGTTATTCTAAATTAAAATTATGTTCAGTTGATTTGAATCAATAATTTCAATTTTGTGAATTACTTGAATTAAAATATTTATGAGATTATTAGTAAAATAAAAATCAAGTTAATAAGTCTTAAGTATCAATTCTTTTTTAATAAGGTGCATATTGAAGTTAAATTAAATACATTTTATTTGTTGAAATTTATCTATCTTATTTTAGGAATAGTAAAAATAGTATAAAAATATATTTGTTGTAATCAAATAGATTGATGGTTTATTTCTCAGTATCTTAGATGTTTGTGATTCTGATTTTTACTTTCAATATTTTACATATGAATGTTATTATATTTTTATTATTTTATGTTTATATAATGTGTATTGTTTTGTAATTATTATGTCCTTTTGTGGGTTTGATTTCAACATAATTTTGAAGTAAATGGAACTATTTTTAATTGATTTTCAATTAGTTAGATCAGGGATTAAATTATGTCATGTTGCAATATAAATTAAAAATTATGAAATTTGAAATTTATATAACAAAATTAACATATGATCTCACATTTATTAATGTTGTATAGTGTTCAAGTAATGAAAATATTAGAAGGAGATTAAATGAAATGAAAAAGGTTCATGACAGTATTGTTAATGCCTTATGACTTGATAAAGGTCACATATAACAAAATTGACATGTGATCTCACATTTATTAATGTTGTATAGTGTTCAAGTAATGAAAATATTAGAAGGAGATTGAATGAAATGAAAAAAGTTCATGACAGTATTGTTAATGCCTTATGACTTGATAAAGATCACATTTAAATTAATTTAGTTTAATGTTATTTTTTTTATTTTGAGTTAAATTTTTTTTGTAACTTTAAACTCTATGAATTAAACATACAATTTATTTGTTAGCTTTTAATACTTATATTTTTAATATGTGAGTTTGTTTATATATACGTGTTAAATTAAAAGAGTAACTTTCATTCGAAATTATATTGAAGATATCCTTTTTTGTAATTTCATATTTAACAATAGTCCAACAGCTATTTTTAATGAACATAAAACTTTTTAACAATTAATATTAAATAGCTAACAATTAATAAAACAACTAACAACTACTTAAATAACTAAAATTGTCAAATAAGGCCTACGGTGCTATTTGGCAACAATAGTGGAGGTAGAGTTTAGAAATTTGTTGAAATTAAACCTCTATTTTATTGTTTGGTAAGAAATTGTTAAGGGAAATGGTTAGAGATTGAAAGAGTGGAGCGTGAAACATTAATACTGCTAACATTTAGCTGTTGAAATTTTTTTTTTTACATTTTCTATTGTTAAAATATTTTTAATAATTCAGTCTCTTCCTCGTACTTTTTTAGAAAACACAGGTCCAAAAATATATATTTTTAGAAAAATTTATCATCTCATTCATCTATTATTTATCAAAGTAATCATTTAATCATCTAATCATCATTTCAAGATCATCTAATCGTCGTTTCCTGATCATCAAATCATCATTTTAAGGTATGTATGTGATTTTAATTATATGTTTTTATTCTAAATTAAAGTTGTGTTTAGTTGAGTTTTTGATTGATCAATATCATATATAATCAATAATTTGAATCTTGTGAATTACTTGGACTAAAATGTTTATGAGATTATTAGTAAAATAAAAATCAAGTTCATAAACCTTAGGTATCAATTCTTTTTTAATGAGGTACGTATTGATGTTAAATTAAATGCATTTTATTTGTTGAAATTTATCTATCTTATTTTAGGAATAGTGAAAAGAGTATAAAAATATATTTGTTATAATCAAATGAATTGATGATTTATTTCTCGGCATCTCAGATATTTGTGATTTTAATTGCTATTTTCAATATTCTAAATATGAATGTTATTATATTTTTATTATTTTATGTTTATATAATGGGTATTGTTTTGTAATTATTATGTCCTTTTGTGGGTTTGATTTCAATGCAATTTTCAATGCAATTTTGAAGTAAATGAAAATATTTTTAGTTGATTTTCAATTAATTAGATTGGGGATTAAATATTATTCATGTTGTAATATAAATTAAAAATTATGAAATGTAAAATTTATATAACAAAATTAATATTTGATCTCACATTTATTAATATTGTATAGTTTTCAAATGATGAAAATATTAGAAGGAGATCGAATGAAATGAAAAATGTGTGTTATAATATAGCTAATGTCTTATGGTTTGATAAAGATCACATCTAAATTAATTTAGTTTAATATTATTTTTTTTTTACTTTGAGTTAAAGTATTTTTATAACTTTAAACTCTATAGATTAAAAATATCATTTATTTGTTAGCTTTTAATACTTATATCTTTAATATATGTATGTGTGTGTATATTTATATACACACATGTGCTAATTTAAAAGAATAACTTTCATTCAAAATTAAATTAAAGATATTCTTTTTTGTAATTTCATATTTAATAATAGTCGAACAACTATTTTTACCTAACATAAAACTTTTAAACCATTATATACACATCTAATCACTAATAACTAATAACTATATAAACAGTTAAAATTGTCGAACATAACCTAACTCACTCGTAAATATTAACAAAAACATGCACACAGGTCTTAAACATTCGTGTCAAATTTAAGTGTTTTAATCACTCTACTGTCTATAAAATAATTATCTTGTTAAATTATATTTACTTTTTCCAACATATTATGATATTTTATATTTATTTTAATTAGCGTTGATAATAGAATATTCAATTTTATATATTAGAAAATTAATAATTTTCTCATATTTTTATATGTACTAAATATTTAATTATATAAATTATGTAATGGCCATTATAATGTATAAAAATAATTACATATCCTCATTAATATAAATATTAAAATTAATATAGCAAAATATTTATTTGATTGTATTTATTATTTAAATTTGATAAAAAAACCTTCATATAATTCAAACTATTTAATTTTGAATAGGGTAGTTTAGACAAATAATATTAATAGCCATTGAAATTCGCTTTTCTCAAATGAGTCATTTTTAAGATATATCTATTAATAATTTATCTTTAATCAAAATTTACATATGTGTTTTTCCATATTGTGCATTTATCATGAGATTTTCAAATTTTCTTTCTTTTTTCAATATTTTTATTATTTTGTATTTTTAATCTTTAGATATACTAGATTTTTGATCATGTACCTTGTATATCAATATTAATTATTTGATTTATTATTTATATTATTTTTATAATTATTTTTAAATATTTTTTAATCCTGATAAAATTCTATTATTATGCATATTATTTTAAATTTTATCATAATTGTAAAGAATAGAAGTTTAAGCTGTTTTTTGATTTTTTCTAATTGTTAGATATTTAATAATAATTGTTAGAAAGTTAATTAATTCATGTGTATAAATACATGGTCTTCTTTGTATATATGGTCTTCTTTGTATTTTAGGTTTTTAACAAAAATAAAGAATATAGTTCTTTTCCTAATAGTATTACAGCATTATATTATTCTCTCTTTCTTTCAATTTTTGGGGTTTTGTTCTCCTCATTTTGTGCTTCTTGCACTTGATTGCTATCATTAATTTTTTTTGTTGATTTCAATTTTCTATATTCTTACGGCTCAGTCTTTCCTAATTGAAAGGATTTCATATTCATGGTTTTATTACTTCATTTTCAACACTCTGTCAATTTTACAATTTCACCTCTTAGTAGTTGTTTCACCTAAGCTAACCTCTTACAATTATACTTTAGGGTGCCATTCTTTTATACTTATTGTTTCAATGCATAACAAATTAGGTTTCTTGATGGTTCTATCACAAAGTCAACTAAAGAAGATCATTTGTTTCTTCCTCAATAATGATGTAATAATCTAATGGTCTCTTGGTTGCTTTGTTCAATTTCTTCTCTAACTACTTCCATAATCTTTTATATGGATTTTATAGTTAAAATTTTGGTGAACTTAGAACAAAAGTTGGCATAGCATGATAAGTCTCGAATTTATTAATAAAACATGAGGAATTATGTAGTTTTCATCCATTACCTTATTATGAATAAGAGAACTATGCAACTTCTTGTTTCCATAAGTATGTTGATATTCAACCGAAGGATCATATTTTTCATTTTCTAAATGGACTCAATGAATTATACCAATGAGTTCACAATCAATTAACTACTATGAAGCCCTTTTCCTCTCTTAACTAAGCCTATAATATGACCATTTGAGAAGAAAATCAATAGAGAGCTCATCTTCTTGTTTCATTAATTCTTAATACTATAATTATGTTTGTCGAGAAGATTGAGAATGACATGTTATACTCTCACTATGTTAAAATAAGACACTTTAAGAGTAACTATTATAAACTAATTGGTTATCCACTAAATTTCAAAATTTCTCATGGAAAAGGTGTTTCCTTTTTAGCTTTTATTTTCAGGAGAGAGCATAGTCTTAAGATTGGTAAACCTCCTATGAAACCAGCCAAACCATCTTTTCTTTTCATAGTTTGTGAAACTCATCATAACCAACTATCCATCAAGTTTCTAAGTTTCTCATGCTTTTTATTTGGATCAAGTTTCCCTTACCCACCAGGAGAACCAATATTTTGTCATAGTTTCATCTTTCTAATGCATAGGTTAAAAAAATCTCAACAATACTCAATGATTAATCTATTGCATCTCTTTCCTTTAACTTTTCTTTAACTTGTTTTTATCACTTCTTTATTCAACCTTATACATAACCATCTGTCTTCTTTTATATGCATTCTCATGATTTGCATAATGTTGATTAGATTATTGGTACAAGAGTTATTGATCATAATGTGTGTTCCTTGCATTCTTTTCTTACTTATGCTCCTTTTTGTTAATTATCACGTTCAATTATCAAATAGTATGCAATCTTTAATTACTCATACTGTTACTGTGTAGGTTTTACCAAATTTGTTCCTAGAGAATATTCTCTTTATACCATCTTTCTCTTACAATCTTCTTTTTATGAGCAAACTTATTTATACTCATTAGTATTATTTGTTGTTTACTCCAAAACAATTGCCTTATTCAAGCCCTCTCATTCTGAATGATGATTAAACTAGCTAAAAGACATGTTGACTTATATTGTCTCTTGTTGCATGCTACTACTTTATTTTTCTTATGTCAATACATTTATTTTTTAAGAGTTCTTCTTATGAGTTTATAATATCTTATATCATTTTAAGTGTCTTTTCCTATTTGGCATGCCTATTTAGGTCATCCTACTGATGATAAATTAACTTTTATTCCTGATACATAACATTCCACTTCTTGTCATCATGATCATTATATAATATATCCTAAAGCAAAATAAAAACATTGTTCATGTCCTATACATCTAAATAAAATTGTTTCTATTTTTGAGCTTGTACATTTTAATGTGTGAGGTCCATTGTAATTCCACTTCTAATTCATCATCAGATTACGACAGAAACCATTTATCATAATTTTCATTATTAGTTTGATTTTTTCTTGTAATAGGGTAGCAAAACTTGGTTGTTTGATTATAGAGTGAATGCATAATAGAATAATTTTGACATATTATCAAATTTAAGAAACCATTCCCTTTAAGCATGATATTATCAATTAAAAAATTTAAAAAACCAATTATGCCATAAATATTTGAACTCTATTACTTGATAATGCTCTTATTATATGATGTTGATGCAGATTAACATCTTGAAATTTGTATCATATATTTTACCTAAAATATTTTTTATGATTCAATTATTAAACAAAATTTACATTTAATGTTTATGTTAAATTTCATTCTTTAATTGTTTTAAATTTGCTTTCAATGATTATTTTAACCATTGCTATTTATCTTAAATATGAGGAAATGTTGAACTTGTCATATTCATGTCATAAAATTTATTGTATTTAAATAATTATTACAATATAATTAACAAATGAAATGTGTTATAATTTTATTGATGCATGTTGTAAATTATTAAATCACAATCTCATAATTCATTATTTTTGTTTGACTTATATAATACAAGCATTTTGAATAGCATTAGTTTAAAAGCATTTTCTCTAATATTTGATACTTAGATTGAATCATAATCAAATTAGACGTTATTTGTCAATTTTCAACATCTTGCTTTTAGATAAGTCTCTCAAATGATCAGGATTTTGGTATTCACATTAATCTTTTTAAATAATTCTAAAATAGGTTGAATTATAGTATTCTAATATTTATATGTGATATGAAGTAAATATATGATATTAATCTTTTAATAAATCAACTCTCATAAACAATTCATCAATGTAGGCTCAAAACATGCAATTAACATTTGTTTGATTTGACATATAATAATTTGAATCATGCAATTTAAATTTTTTTCTTATAAAGCATTTTCCAATTAACCCATGAAAGCAATAATTTTAAGTTGATTTTGTATTGGAATAAGGCTCATTTTAGCCTTTAATATTTAGGGGGTAAAGAGTACATTCATCATCCTTTCTTTAAGGTGTAATTAAACTTATATTTAATAAAATCTCATTATTTAAGTCCTTTTCAATTGAAAAAAGGTTAACATTGTTTGATCAAAGGTAACCTAACTTCTTTTTTCTCTTTTTACACAAAAAATCATAAACCTAAAAATTATATTCAAGAATAATCTTTTTTAAAAAATTTAATAAGTAAACGAAAATGCAACAAAAGAAAATAATTTGTAGTAAAGGTAGAAGTTAATTGCTTCTTTAAATGATTGCCATAAATTTTTATCCTTGGAAAACAAACTCCTAAGCATCATTTTATATACCATTCATGGATTGTAGGTTTTTTTTTGTACAATATGCAAGAATACAAGAGAAAGAACGTCAATATAAAAATAGACAAAAGATACATCCTCACTGTTTTTGAAGTACCATGAATTCGAACAATCATAACAATAATACTATACTGAAAGCCATAAAAATATTCAAAACTCTCATAAATAAACATCAAAACAATAAGATTATCCAAGCTAACAACATAACTCTATCATTAATTTCTTAAAGCTTAAATAGAAACATAAATTAAAAAAATTAATCTCTAAACTTAAAGCTTTACAATTGCATTAATTCAATCATAAAGTAATAATTTGATTAAATCCTAAAAAATACAAGGATAAGATTTAAATTATGATGAATATATAGAAAAATTAAAAATAAAAAGGAACAGGTAGTTAAAATCTATAATCAAGAACAAAATGATGTAATTGACCATTATCAAAATGATGAGTTCAAATTCAATGATGTATTAATAAAGCTCTTTCAAGTTAAATAAAGAAAGAGAAACAATTACATGGAATTATTTGATTTGAGGCATTAGAAAAAGATGAAAGAAATTTAAAATTTGATTTGTCAATTTAGAGTTTTATTTGAGAGAGAGAAGAAAGAAATATTTTTTTTATGCCAGGTAGTTTATTTAATGGAAGCTAACATTCTTAGATATTAGGGACTTAAGTATTAGATTTATTTCAATTTGAAGTTAATTTTAATTTAGGGGCTAACATTGTTAGATTTAACATTTTAATTAAATTTTTTTATAATAACTTCATAGATATTAATATTTTTTCTCTATCTTACTTTTATTGTGTTTTATTTTAATTAAGTTTGTTTAATTATATTTTTTACATTATATTTAAAATATTTGATATTTATACTATTAATTAATTAATTAATTAATTAACTATATTTTAATATAACACTTAAAACTAATTTAAACAAATATGATCCTTCATAATATAAAATGAAATATAATTTAGCCTATATATAATATAGAAACTAATATATGTGTGTGTATATATATATATATAATAAATTAGTATTTTATTTCAAATCAAATTCATATAATATATATTTAGCTAATTTGAATAAATATTAATACTTATACTAAAATGTTAAAATAAAATTCTTTTATTAAAAATTAATATTTATATTTTAATAAAAGTTTTTAGATAAAAATTGATATTTATGTAGAGATGGAATTATTATTTATTTTAAGTAAAAATTAGTATTTATATAATTAAAACATATATATTAAATAACTTTATATTTTATTTAATATCAAATTCATATAATATATATTTAATTAATCTAAATAAATATAGTATTTACATTAAAATATTAAAATGAAATTCCATTAGTAAAAATTATATTTATATTTAAATAAAATTATTTTAGAAAAAAATAAATATTTATATATGAATAAAATTCTTATTTATTATTTTATATTTATTTTAGATGAAATTAATATTTATATTTGAATAATATTGTTTTAGATTAAAACTCTTATTATTTATTTTAATTAATAAAAATTGATATTGATATTGATATTTATATTTAATTCCTTAAAATTTTAGGGAAAGATAATTCCATTTTTTTATTAATTAACATGTTAATTAAATTAATATGACACATAGAGCAATATTACATGTTAATTACAAAGCTTGTGCACATGATATTGTAACATAAGAGGAATATATATTATTTTTATCTCAAACAATTTCATAGTTTTATACTAATTCAAAGAATACAATGTAATAAAAATATAATTCTTTTGTTATGACTTTAATTTCTCCTCAAGATTATGTTTTCTTCATTTTTTATTAAATTTATTGTTAACTAATATTTTATAATTCAATAAATTATAAGCTTAGATTTTATTTTATATACTTAATATTTATTAGCATAAATCAAAATGCAATTAAATTCAATCAAATAACAAATAAATTTTGAAAAAAAGAAACTTTTTCCTATTTTATTTCCACTATCATAAAGAATACAGTTCGTAATAGTATTAAGTATTGTACACATAGATTTAAACATATTAGGTATTAAAGTGCAATTTAGACATTTATCTATAAAATCAATTTCTCTTCAAATGAATGGTTGAGAAGTGTAAAATTACAAAACAAACCAAACAAGTAAACAAATCAATAATACTAAACTAAAATGCAAGTAAAACGTCTACTTACAAGTCAAAATATCAAGAACAATAAAAAGCAAAATAAATTGTAAGAGTTTTACAACCATTTGAAGATTAAATAAAGTCTTGAGTTGCTTCTTGGGTTGAGATATTGATCTTCTTCAAATCTTCACTTATAAATGCTTCAAATGCTTAATCCACTAAACAAAGTAAAAAGAATAATGGAATCTATAAGAGATCAAGTTTAATAAAAAAGATTGTAGTTGATTTAATGTAAAAATACAGCTTGAAAAGATGATTTTAAAATTTAAAATCTAATCTAATTAAAACCTAGAAATTACCCTAAAAGGAATGTGTTTTTGAAAATCCAAGATCCCCTATTCATAATGAGAAAATAATATGTATATACTTCTAATCAGAGTGAATCCAAACCATCCAAACTATGATCCAATGATGCAAATACTACTTAAAAAATTGAGAAAACACATGTAGATAAGTCATACTCAACTTGAGTAAAGATGCACTTAAGTCGAGTATGAGTCTAGATGGTAAAATCACAAGAGTAAGGACTCACTTGACTCGAGTGGGATAATACTTGAGTCGAGTATTATGTTGCCAAGTAAGGAATGCAAGACTAGAGAGTTACTTGACTTGAGTAGAGTGATACTTGAGTTAAGTGTGCATATTATGTGATAATTAAGACATCACTAACTTACTTAAGTCGAGTGGATCCACACTTTACTTGAGTAGACCATAAATCATAATTAAATGGAGGGAATTCATTAGGATAAGGGTCCAATTAACATGTTAAAATATAAATGATAAAAATGAAGATAAAAAGGGATGAAATTATGTAAAAATAAAGCAAAATACAAAATAAAGCAAGAATAAACTGCAAGTGAATGAATTCAATGTAAATGTGATGAAATAATGCAAAAGATATAAAAAGTTGGGCATAAAAGTTATAAAATATAATTGAAAAATATTGAAATACTATGTATAAATTATGTAACAAAATTCGCAAACTGAAACTTTTGTTTGTATTCAAGAAAAGATAAACTCTCTTTCAAACCTTAAAAATAATTCATCACTCAACAAACTAAAACTTATTAACTTAAACAATGAGGTACACAAACTATTCAAGTTTAACCAATAATTGAAACCAAAACTCAATCATTCAATCACAAATTCTAAGTATTATGAAAAGGTAAATAAGATAAAAAAATTTTTGATAATAACACAAATAAATTCTAATAAAGAGCAGCTCAAGTAACCAAAAGATAATTTAAACAATGTCACAATCATTCAAATATCATAAGTTAATTTAGAAGAATTAGATCAATTGAGTATAAAACTTTTCTTTTATTTGTTAAACACTTAACTTTTGTTATTATTATTATTATTACTATTTATTATGTTGATCTAGCTATTTCATCATAAGTCTTTAGCTAAAGTGCAAATATTGATAATGTTGGCCCTCGATTAATTAAATTATCATGAGAATAACTAATCAAATTACCATAGGGCTCATGGTAATCCCTATCTACTTAAGTAGAGGAAAATTGTCACATCCACATACACAGTATCTTTCTATGTACATTTTTATGCATATGATCTAGTATGTCTAATTAGCATATGAAATATCATGAAGAAAGTATGCTAGTAAATGAAATTATGGCATGAAGTGGTGATAAATGTTTATTGGATTGCATATGCATGAAGGAAAGGAGGTTGTTGTGATGAATAGTAATATTCATGTAAATGAATATGTGATTTCATTATATATGTGTATTGGTAATTAAGTATGCACAGATTATGAAATGGGTGATTTTAAGTTTAAATAGATATAATAAGAAGATGACTTAATGTTTATTAGGTGTGTATTATATGTATATGAGTATATGTTTAAGTAAGTGATAGGTATGGTTATAAATTATGAATGATTAAGGTAGTATAGGATAGAGTTAAAAGAGAGTCAACCTTGGCAAGCCATATACTTTTCCTTCTTATCTTATTTCTTCCTTCTTCTTCCTATAACCACAAAACGATTTCCCTTCTAACAAATTGTCAAAACCTTTCTTTCTCTCTTCTTCCTTATTCTTACAGAACCAGATCTTAAGGTTTTGAATTCAAGGTAAGAGGAAGCTTTGATCTAAGAGTATAATTCTTCTTTTCTTCTTTTTATATATGTACCTTCTTGAATGATGTGTTTCTTATGGTTTTTGTGGGATAAAGACATGGGTTGTGAGTTTGAAATTAGTAGTTCATAT
>CANYBF012836199.1:0-10543 GCA_948192965.1 Dalechampia spathulata | reverse complement strand
TTTAGCAAATATAAATCCATCCACGAATAAAAATACCGAAAGGCCGGTGAAAGGGATCGAGGAGAATGGGGGATACACATGGGATTTAATGCTAAATCCTAAAATAGGGAATAATGCTATTCTATTACAAAGGATCTTCGTTGGTACAAAAATCCAAGATATTTAGTAATGTCTCAACCTCCTCGAGAAATTTCCACCTCAGGTAGCACGAGTGAAAATGCAAATAAACAAGCAAGATCGTTAATAGCAAATAAAATTTAGGACTTGATCGACTAATGCTATGCCATATAAAAGCACGAATCAAGAGCCGAAGTTTGATAGATGTAAGATGGCATGACATGGTGATGCGGCATATGACATGATGATGTGGCATGTGGCATGATGACATGACATAATGACGTATGACATGTGGCGTGGTATATGACATGATGACATGGCATAATGGCGTATGACATGTGGCGTGGCATATTAGCATATAACGTGGCATGATGGCATAATATTCATGAGTTACTATTCATCATGGCATGTGGTATGATGACATGACATAAATGGCATATGACATGTGGCATGTCATATTAGCATATGATGTGGCATGATGGCATAATATTCATGAGTTACTATTCAGAAGTTACTATTCATGAGTTACTATTCATCATGGCATATGGCATGATGACATGGCATAAATAGCATATGACATGTGGCGTGACATATTAGCATATGACATGGCATGATGGCATAATATTCATGAGTTACTATTCATGAGTTACAATTCATCATGGCATGTGGTATGATGACATGGCATAAATGACATATGACATGGCATGGTAAAAAGCTAAACATGGCAGTAAAGCTAAATAAAACAATAAGCTAAACATGGCAGTAAAGCTAAACTAAGATAATAAGCTAAACATGGCAGAAATGCTTAAATAATCTTAAAAAGTCGAAGGAATAAATGACTTACCAGGGCTAGAAGTCGCTCCTCCCAAATTCTCAAAAGCTTAGGATTTTAGTAAAAATTTAATTAGTCACTAAACCTAATTAAAAGTTTACTTAAGTTATATCATTTGTGTGATATTGTGTATCATTTATATGATATATTGTGTGTTTGAAAGAGGAAGGCTTGGCCTTGTATTTGTAGTTGCCTTAGGAGGGGTGCAAGCCATGGGATTGGCAATGTGGGATAAATTCCCCTTCTTTTCCAATGTGGGAAAAACTATGGTGGATAGCCATTTTACATGAGCTAAACAGAGGGCAAAACATGCACCCAAATGGTAAATTAATATGCAAAATTGATGTCTGCAACTTAATCTTGGGAATGGAAACTTGAATCAACCCATTCCGATACCGGAACAAGTAACAATACGCGCCCAAAGTTGGAACCTGAGCCAGTTTATGCAGGTTGTCCCGAAAATCTGTGTTAGCAGCCATTTTGGACAGACCAAACGAGGGGCAAACGGTGTGCCCAAATGGTAAATGAATATGTGAAATTCATGTCTGCAACTTACTCTTAGGAATGAAAACTTGAATCAAGCCATTCCGATACTGGAACAAGTCGTAATACATGCCCGAAGTTGGCACCCGAGCCAGCCTGTACAGGCTGTCCCAGAAATTTGTGTGTGCAACCATTTTGGATGGATCAAACGAAGGGCAAATGGTGTGCCCAAATGGCAAATGAATATGCAAAATTCATGTCTGTAACGTACTCTTGGGAATAGAATCTTGAATCAAGCCATTCCGATACCGGAACAAGTCGCAATACGCGCCCGAAGTTGGCACCCGAGCCAGCCTGTGCAAGCTGTCCCAGAAATCTGTGTGAGCAGCCATTTTAGACGGACCAAACGAGGGGCAAATGGTGTGCCCAAATGGTAAATGAATATTCAAAATTCATGTCTGTAACTTACTCTTGGGAATGGAAGCTTGAATCAAGCCATTTTGATACCGGAATAAGTCGTAATACGCGCCCGAAGTTGGCACTCGAGCCAGCCTATGCAGGCTGTCCCAGAAATCTATGTTAGTAGCCATTTTGGACGGACCAAACGAGGGGTAAACAATGTGCCCAAATGGTAAATGAATATGCAAAATTCATGTCTGCAACTTACTATTGGGAATGGAAGCTTGAATCAAGCCATTCCGATACCGGAACAAGTTGCAATACGCGCCCGAAGTTAGAACCCGAGCCATCCTTATTTTGCCATATGCTATGCGTATAGTGCTATATGCTAAATCCATTTTGTTTGCGTATTTCACCTTGCACGGGGTGAAATGCGATGCATTTTTATGCTAAATAAGCGTCATTTGACATATTGGAGCATTGTATAAAATGACTCCTGTCAGGTAGGCCCCAGGTGGTGGGTCCCATAGCATAGTGAGCCCGAAAGGTGGCAAATGGCATACCAAGTGTCATTCCTTATGTAAGGCAGCAAGTAGGGTGTGTTCTGTGCATACAAAACACTCAGAATGGATTACAGCGGGTAGCGGGCCCTACTAATGCCTGGTGGCCTTCACAGTGCGGTGGTCCTAGAATGTGGCATTGGCGATGCCACAGGCTGTGCCTTGTGTAAGGCAGATGTGAAATGTATTATGTAAGTACAAAATACATAGAAAAGGTCAATAGGGGAAGCGGGTCCCACTGGTGCCTGATGGGTCCCATAGCACGGTGGTCCCGGAATGTGGCATTTGCGATGCCACAGGATGTGCCTTGCGTAAGGTAGCTGTGAAATGTATTATGTAAGTACAGAATACACAGAATAGACTGATACAGGTGGTGGGTCCCACCTATGCACTATTCATGGTGAATAGTACCCAGGGCTCAAAATGCAATATTTTGCATTCTGCAATCTCTGCCTTGCATAAGTAGGAGTAGAGTATGCTCTGTATGTATAGAGCATCCAGAATAACTAATAAAAGTGGTGGGGTCCACTTATGCACTATTCATGGTGAATAGTACTAAGTACCTAAAATGCAATATTTTGTATTTCGTGTAGTTTGCCTTGCATTGGCCACAATGAAGTGTGTTCCGTATGTACAGAACACTCAACATAGGGAAATGAGGGTGGCGGGCCCTGTGAGGTGCCGTGGTGGGCCCCACCAACTCTGATGTATTTTGTACACCGAAATACTCAGAGGAAGCCACAGAGGCCTATGTGCATAATCAGGGTCAAAATTGGGGACTAATACCTGGTCGAATCAACAAAAAATTGAAATTGCACGAGTATGAAAAGTCAGGGTCAACACCAATATAGTTCTAATACCTAAGAAGGATGATAGGATTAGGGTCTATGCAGATAATATGAATAAGGATGCCTAAAGAATGACTTTCCTTTACCTCATATTAACATGTCAGTTGATATTGCAGTTACTAGTGATATGTATTCATTTGTTGATGGATTTTCTAGGTAAAATCAAATTCTCATGACTATTATTAGAGAGATGAAGATAACTTTCTTCATAAAATATAGAACTTATTACTATAAGGTCATGTCTTTTAGTTTAAAGAATATAGGTGATACCTATCAGAGGGCTGTAATAACTCTTGCATGATTTGATCCATAAAAAGATTGAGGTCTATATGGATGATACGATGGTGAAGTCTCCTACTAAGGAAGAGCATCCTACTACTCTTGATAGATTTCTCATACAACTTGATAAGTATGAGCTTAGATTGAATTTAAAGAAGTGCATATTCATGGTGATATTTGGTAAGCTATTAGGTCATATTATTAGTTAGAGGGGTATTAAAGTCAATTTGGATAAAGCAAAATTAATCTAGGAGATGCTTATTCCTTGAACTAAAATCAAAATCAAAAGATTTGTAGGGTAACTCTAGTACATCAGTAAATTCATTGCTAAGCTTACAACTATGTATGAGCCAATCTTTAAGCTTTTGAGAAAGAATCATCCTTTGGTTTATAATGAAAACTACTAGTTTGTATTTTAAAGAGTGAAGCATCATCTCTCTAACCTACTTGTGAGCACCCAGTTTCTGCCAGAGCCCAGAGTGAGGCTTGCGAAAGTCATGGACCAGGGACCGTACTTGGAGCGAAAGCACAGTCTTCCTAAGGGGTTCCCTTAGAGAATGATACAGACTCGAAAGAGTCACAAGGGAGTCACCATCGGATAGTTCCAGATTGGTCCAACCGACCCATAGCATGAGTGTTAGTTAAACCCTTCAGAGATTGGGTTCAGGTGGTGGAGATCTATTCTATGAGTTTCCAAAATTGATTTTACCATTTTAGTTAGGATTAATTATCCTAAGCAGGCAAGCATACGAGCGTAAATGTAAGCACACAGCGCGTCATGTGAATTGGTGTTGCAAGTTTGCACGTAAAATGATATATAAAGCTATATGGCATTTAGATGGCATGGCAAATGCTTGTCATGTGATATAGCGATAAAAGTAACATGGCATATGCATGACATGTGAGCATGTATGACATATCATATGCATGTTATATCAACCTAATATGTAGGCACATATTATGGCAAATAATGTATTACATTATGCATTAACGTTTTATGGGTTGTGTAGCGTTTGGCGTATGTGTGATATATGCATAGCATATGCATGATGTGTTGGGTGAATGGCATATCATATGCATGACATGTGAAATGATGGATGTCATAGCATATGCATGTTATGAGATAGTAAATGACATACCTTATGCATGACATGTGAATGATGTATGGCATTTCATATGTATGATATGTGTGATGGTGTAATACATGGTATATGTATGACATGTTATATGTATGATATACCAAATGTGTAGCATGTGAGATGGTGTGTGACATGGCATATGCATGGCATGTATAGTAGAATGTGCTTGTGTCATGTGGCATGACATGTAAAATGTTATATCATATATATGATATAGTATAATGTATGGCATACCATATGTATGGCATGTAAGATGGATGACATACTATATGTATAGCATGTGAAATGAATGACATACCGTATGCATGGCATGTGGGATGATGAATGGCATGGCATATGTATGACATGGCATAGTGGTGCGTATGTGAATGTGTATTAAACATAGTATATATGTATGGCATACGGTATGATATTCCTAATGGCATACGTCATGGCATAGTATATGACATGGCATGGCATATATGTATGCATGATAAGGTGTATTAATCGATTGCACGTATTGGATTGTGTATTGGCATATTTGCATATTAGCGTATTTATACATATGTGCATACGAAATATGGTATGTTATGGCATACGGTATATGCATGACATGTATAGTAATGTGTGCATGTGTCATGTAACATGGCATGTGACATGATAAAATAGTATATTTAGGCAAATATAAATCATCCACGAATAAAAATAAAGGCCGGTGAAAGGGATCGAGGAAATTAGGGGATACAAAAGAGATAGGGGGAATTAATTATTACAGACTGAATAATAAATCCTATCCTATTACATAAATATCCTTGCATACATAATTTATCGAGTATTAAGTAATACCCATTTTCTCCCTCGAGTTGCATGATCTAAAATGCACGATGGATTAATATGCAAAATAAATAAATAAATTCATTAGTAGCAAATGAATTTTGGATTTAATTGACTAGTCTAATACCATTTAAAAGTACGAACCAAGAGCCAAAATCCAGCAATTATTAAGCAATAATTGAAATGATAAATACGAGTCGAATCGTGAAAATTCATTTTAATAAAAATAATTTTAAGCAAAATTATTTCATTTGATCATGGAAAATTTAATTGGGAGGACTATTATCACACATAATTTTGGAGATAGCCCTACGACCAATTAAAGAACCAATCCTATCAAAAATCATATTTATACAAATAAAAATTGCATTTTATCGTAAAAATTAATTTTGAGGCCAAAATTAATTATGTAAAAATTATTTTATAACTTTTCCAGAATACCTAAGCTATTGTGAAGCTCAAATACCACTAGATACGTCAAAATATGGCCCAAAATACAGTTTTTTGGAAAATTCACGAGGGATGTGCGTCGCGCATCCGGCGATGTGCGCTACATATTGACTGTGTGTGGCACACATCAGAGGCCAATCTACATAAAAATTAAATTTGTCAGTACAGAAATAAACTTTAGGCAAAAATATGCAACTTTAATGAAGACAGTATCTCATTTTGGGTACGGATCGGCCTCCGGTTCATCAAACCAAACATTAATTGGGCAATTAATTAAAATAAATGATTTTAAAGCTAAAATCAAGTAGATTTGGACAATAATTGATAGATCCAGAACCCCAATTGCATGGAGAAGCTACTGGAGACGCTGGAAAAATCAGATCGGAAAACGGTTCGGGCGAAACTCGGGTTTTTCTGTGAAAACTGAAGCCTATGTGCGCTGTACATAGGCCAATGTGCACTGCACATAGGCCGATGTGCACCACACATTGACTGTGTGTGGTGCACATGGGCATATGTGTTGCGCACATGGTAGAGAAAACAGAAGGAAAACCAAAAATTTTTCAGCAGAAACCCTAGATCCAACCCCGATCTAGGTAGATCGGACCTGAAAATGGGTTTTGCTTCATGGATTTGCATCCAAATCAAGAAAAATAATTTTAAAGCTAAAATTATTTAAAATCTGGCTAGATTTAAGGCATATCTAAGAGATCCAAGGCATGGAGAAGCCTTGAATGGCTTTGGATTGGCCAGATCGGATGAAAAACCAAGTGAAAATGGGAGAAAAATAGCATTTTTTGGAAAATTTTGGGTGATGTGCATAGCACATTACCCCATGTGCACCACACATAGGTGTTTTGTGGCACACATGAGGTGATGTGCGTAGCACATCCCTCATAGAATAGTGATAGAATGAAGAAAAATGAAGAAAAAGGAAGAAATTACCTTATTTTGGCCAAGTATTCTTCTTGATTTTTCTTCTTTCCATGTTTAGGGAGCCTAAACTAACCAATTTTATCACTAAATCTAAGTGATTTAATTAATTAGGGGCCTAATTAATTGAGTGGGAATTTCAGCAGAGTTTTGGCTGCTCTTTTGAGCAAAATTCGGATCCTTAATTCAGACCTCAAGCTCTATATTTATAAAGCAAAAATCGGGCATGGCAATTTTGTAATATTCGATGTAAGGAACAACTTTGTAGAAGAAAGTTTTTCTAAATTTGATCCCGAGAAGGCTCCCGACCAAACGTCTTTTCTATGCAACGTGTGGTGCACATAAGGCGATGTGCACCGCACATTGCATTTTTACCCTATGTGCGTCGGCTCGTACAGGTAAAACTGGATGTGTACCATATGTCAACTGAATTGCAATCGATATTTTGAGAAACTTTGCAGTTATAAGTTTTCTCAAACTTGGCCCCGAACGCCGAGTTTCAGCTAATAGGCCCTTTTTAGGCTTCGCGACCCTATTTTGGCCCAAAATGGCATTCGGCGTGCCAGAAGGTCATTTTTCACGTAGGTATCACTGGAAATATGTTCTACGCGTCAAGAACACTCAAATTGATGAATTTGGGCAGTGGGCCCATCTAGGTACTATTCATGATGAATAGTACCCTTGTGGGCCCCACAACGCAAAAGGGTCTAAAAAGTGGCAAATAGCATGCCAAGCGTTCCGCGTCAAGTGAGGTAGCAGATAAGGTGTGTTTTGTGCGTACAGAATGCATTAAAACGGATAATAGTGGGAAGCGGGCCCCACTAGTGTTTAGTGGGCCCTACAGCGTGGTGAGCCTACAAATGTGGCATTCGGGATGCCACGAGATGTGCCTTGCGTAAGGCAGCAGCGGAATGTATTCTGTAAATACATAATACACATAATCGACTAATTGGGGAAAGCAGGCCCCGCCTGCGTACTATTCCTAGTGAATAGTGACCTAGGTCCAAAATGCAATATTTTGCATTATGTGTATTCTACCATGCGTAGGCAATTGTGAAATGTATTCTGTAAATATAGAATACACAGAATAGGTCATTAGGGGCTGCGGGCCCCACTTTTACCTAGTGGGCCCCACTTGTGCACTGTTCATGGTGAATAGTGCCTAGGGCCAAAAATGCAATACTTTGCATGTCAAGTGTTTTGCCCTATGTAGGCGACAGTGAAGTGTGTTCTGTATGTACAGAACACTCAGAATTAATGGTGGGTCCCGCTAGACTCTATGGTGGGCCCCACCAATTCTAAGGTGTTCTGTGTACCAGAATACACAGAGGAAGACACAGAGGCCTATATGCATAACCGGGGTCGATATTGGGGATTAAATCCTAGCCAAATCAACAGAAACCCAAAATTGCACAAGTGTGAAAAGTCAGGGTCAACAGTTTGCCCCCTGATCATGATCGTTTTGAGGCAACACGTGCGTAAGTTGTCAAAATGCTATCTGATCATAACATGACTTTTCATAGGGAGTAGGAAGCATACCTGACTCATAGGGGTGCTCGTGTTGAGGCTTAAATCCCAATTCTGCCACTGGGAGCCCGGTGCTCGAGCTGGGTGATCAAGGCTGATCAATGGTCCCCAATGGGACTAATGGCAATGCCGCGAGTTAATCATCTGGAGTTGGCATCCAAATGCCTATGCGCTAGGGTTTAGGAACCAAAGGCTTGGCTCCGTTATCACTACTGGATCATGTGGTCAACTGCGGGACCTGGACAACCATCTACTGGGTCTATTCTCACGTTATCTATAAATGTCAGACATCTCTGAAACAGCTTTCAGGATCCTCTGTTGGGCCTCTGACATTTTTGGTCGACGGTTTTGACCAGTATAAGTACCCCAGCTTCGTTACTGGGGGCTAAGCGTTCAGGCTACTCTGATAAGGGTTGACCGGTGGTCACTGCGAGACTGATGGCTTCATTGCGAGTAATTCATCTAAAGTCAGCATTCAGATGCCTATACGTTAGGATTTTGATGTCAAAAGCTTGACTCTGTGATCCCTGCTGGATCATGTGGTCAACTGCGGGACCTGGGGCGACGTTCTGCTGGGTCTGGGTGATGAATCATCAGATCTTGTTCTCGCACCATCAAATAAGTGTTGTCTGTCTCCAAAGCCTGCATTTGGGATCCTCTGTCGGAATGCAACACTATCTGGTCAACAGCTCGACCAGAGATCAAGGGCTTGACTGCTTTTGATCGTCTGTTGGATCAGTTTCCTGTCTTTGCCAGACATAGGAAAACAATTTATCAATGAAATTGGTATTGAAATAGTCCAAAAAAATACCTAAATTTTTGAGTATCAGTTTGCTACATTCTGACTGAATTTCTGGATTTTTCATATGTTGCGGCTCGTGAAAATTGAGTTTGGCGAAGCAAACGAGCTCGAAAAATTTTGAAATTTTTACCATAAGCCTAATTCTTCGTGTGCATTTTAGTGGGGGGTGGCAGACATTAGCATGCATGCACAGTGGCAGGCGCACATTAGCAAAAATTTCAATGTACGGTGCACGTTCCACGATGTATGGTGCAGATCACTTAAAATTTTTATATATCCAGGCTTCCAATTCAAAAATCACTCCATTTCCTTCCTAAAACCCGATTTTCTCTCAACTCCCAAGTTGAAAATTTAGCATTTTAGTGAAAATGGCAGGAATCAGGATGCAATCGACCCCTCGAGACCCTGAATCCATCCTGAGCTATGCCTTAACTGAGCACACGACCCGTCACAGCTATTTTGGGGCTCGTTTTGGTGACCCAATTGTGGAAACCTTTGCCATAGATTCCCATCGGTCTCGATCTCTTCCCAAGAAGGTGAGTTTTCAGTGACTCGGCTCAGTTTTTTGGTTTTTTGATTTTATTGAAAAATGAGTTTTAGGCTTATTTTGATGCATTTAGGCTAGAATTTTATGTTAGGTAGAAGTTTAGCTTAGGTATGCAAGTGGTTATCGCATTGGTTTTACAAAAAATGGCATTTTTAGAGCGGGTTTTGCCATGTGTGGTGCACATGACTCATGTATGGCACACATAGCATCATGTGTAGTGCACATGACTCATGTCTGGCGCACATAAGGTCATGTGTGGCACACACGATAGTGAAAAGTGGGCCAAAACATGCATTTTTTGGCCGTTTTTTGAGGGATTATGCATTTTAGGTATGAATAAGGGCATTTAGGGTAAAGGAGAGGAGCTCTAAGCCTCTGTATCCATTCTGTAATTCAGTTTAAAACTGACCTAAGTTTTATGATTTGCAGAGGGAGCGAACAGTTGTCGAAACTGGCAATATTTGGGGAATTAGCAAGTGGTACCCCTTGTTACCTCGGGAGATACGCGCCAGAGTGGACCAGAGCTGTTTTGGTCCATACATTTCCTGCTTTACCAATGTAGAACAGAGGAGTAATAGGTTTGTTATTACTACCATGATCGAGCGGTGGATGGATTCCATTCATACCTTTCATCTGCCTATGGGTGAGTGTGAGCTTATGTCCGTTTCCGTTACCACTTTTACATGTTTTAACTTTTTGAGAAAGCAGAGTGTGGATGTGGAGTCGCCACCTAGTTTGTTTCTATTAATCCAATTGAATTAACTTTGAAAACTAGGAAATAAAACTTAGGTTTTCCAGAGTTGAAAACGACCTT
>CANYBF012836158.1:0-10088 GCA_948192965.1 Dalechampia spathulata | reverse complement strand
TACTATGATTATTAATATTATTATTTCATTATTTAGAATAATTACATAATCTAATAATGAAAAATCTAGTAATTAAATGAATAACTGAATTTATTAATACAAAATAATAATCAAAACAATAACTCCACCATTTAAATAATTAAACATGTTACCCTATATAATTAATACTAATTGTAATAAAAATAATGACATTACCCTAAAAAAAATTAGTAAGTATAAACTCACTTACTTATCACTAATAAATAAAATAATTTAAAATAATTTACTAATTAAATAAGATAACATTATATCTAACCAATTAATTCACCCACAACCATGGCTAAACTTAAGCATGATAATTCATCAACTTAAATTAATAATAGCACATCATCATAATTCAATGCTTTAAGCATGATAATTCATCAACTTAAATATCCATGCATTTAAAAATTCTAAAATAAAATAAAATAAAATAAAATAAAATAAATCGCTATTCATCAAAAATTCACAGATTATGCAATGCAATTATAAAACGTCCAAGCTATGTGTGTGCAGGCGTGACACTAATCTTACCTAGTTAGACCCATAATTTTCTCAAGAATTGATTTATCTTCCTGTTTGTAACTTTTTCCTAGCTATTTACTTGAGGATGATAGGCAGCCATCATTTAATGAGAAACTCTATATTTTTGAAATAGGGTTATTATTTCTCAATTACAGAAATGTGTTCCTCTATCACTGATGATCATTTTAGGAACTCCAAACATGTTAAACATATTTGATTTAAGAAAACTAATGTGTTACTTAAGGCATCTCATTTCTTCTTCCTAAATTTCTTGTCTTTTGGTAATTTTTACAGTGCTTACAAAACAAATATGCATCTCGGTGGATCATTGGCCAATACAAGCCACTTTCATAATCTTTAGTTGTTGTCCATCTTGGACCAAAGTGTCCACCACAAGTATACGAATAATAAAATTGAAGGACTAAATTTACTTTAATTTCTAGTGTATACCTTCTAATTACCTAATTGACATAATATTTCCATAAATATCATCCATCCCACACATAGTATTTGGCATTATTTTTAATTTTATCCTTCTTACTTCTAGATAATTCTTCTAGAAGTGACCTAGTAAGAATAAAATTTATTATGTAAGCATACCATGGTGAATTTTCAAAAACATAAAGTGCAAATTCATTAGGAAATTCATTATGAAATTCAAGTGGCTCTAAATGCGGCATTCTGCTCAGATGACAAATTCTCCGATCCCTTCTTATCTCGTAATTCCAAGTCAAATTCCTAGAGTGGCAGAATCCAACGAATCAACATAGGTTTGGCTTCCTTTTCGTAGTAAATATCTAAGAGCAACATGATCTGAAAACACGTTAACTTGAATAACTAATAAATACCAATGGAATTTATCTAAGGGAAAAATAATAATATAGAGTTCTTTTTTCATGGTTAAATAATTGCATTAGGCATTATGAAGTATTCTTAACACATAGCTTATAACATGCATATCTTTTCCAATACATTGTCCCAGTATTGCTCTTACTGCATAGTTGTTTGCATTGTATATTATCTCAAATGGTAATTTCCAATTCAACAATTGCATTACAAGAGCCAAAATTAGCATCTCCTTCAACCAATCGAAAGCCTTTTTACAAGATTCATTAAAAAGAAAATTCAACATCCTTTTGCAAAACTGGCAAAGTGATTGAGTGATTTTTGAAAAATCCTTCACGGACCTATTGTAAAAATGAATTTCCCATACACTTATAGTGTAAGATAATGACTTGATAATATCTATTTTTAACTTATCGACCTCAATTCCTTTTCTCAAAATAACATGGCCTAACATAAGACCTCGAACTACCATAAAATGACATTTTTGGTAGTTCAACACCATGTTTTTCTTGATACATTACTACAAAAATTTTTCCAAATTATCAAGGCATTCATAAAATGAATTTCCATAAGCTGTAAAATTGTCTATAAAAACCTCAATAATATTTTTAATAAAATATGAGAATATGCTTACCATGCAACGTTGAAATGTGGTTGATGCGTTACATAGTCTGAATAGCATACGATTGAAAGTGAATGTACTAAATGAACATGTAAATGTCATCTTTTCCTAATCTTCTGGTGCAATAGGATCTAGTAAAATCCCATGTACCTGTCAAAACAACAATAATGTGTGCTACCTACCAAGCGTTCAAGCATTTGGTCAATAAATGAAAGCAAAAAAAGATCCTTCCATGTAGAAAACTTTAGCTTATGATAGTCAATACAAACTCTCCACCCATTTTGAACATGAGTAGGCACCAACTCACCATCATTATTTCAAACTACCATGATACCTATCTTCTTTGGTATGACATATGTTGGGCTTGCCCATTAGTTATCGAATATCGAGTAGATCATACCTACATCTTGCAACCATAAAAATCTCTTTTCTCACCACATCCATCATTATTGGATTCAATCTATGATGGGACTCTCTAACCAACTTCCGATCTGGATCTAGTAGAATTTGATGCATGCATATTGATGGGCTTATTCTCTTAATGGCCCCAGTCATCCATCCGATAGCTTTTTTAAATTTCTTCAGCATGCCTACCAATGCATTTTCCTATAGTATGATCAGTTTATTAGAGACGATCATTAGTAGCATTTCTCCTACACTTAAAAATACATATTTAAGATAACTTGGTAATGGTTTAAGTTCTAATTTCAATGCTGATAAAATTGAATGCAACAGTTTAGTATATAGACTATTTATTTCTAAGAACTATCGTATTAAAGGATTTTTATTTAAATCATCAATAGCTTGCAATAAACAATTTTTCAAAACCAATGAGTTCTTAAAATTCTCAGCATTATTCAATGCTTTATAGTTCATCCTCCTCATTGATTTCAAAAATATGTTGAACAATTAGTTCAATAATTTCAAAAATACACACACTAAAAATATCGAGATGATACTTCATCATATCATACATGTTTAACTTTATAACCTCCCTATCAAACTCCATAATCAACGTCCTTTCATGGACATCGATCTTAGTTTTAGTAGTGGTTAGGAATGGCCTTCCTAACAAAAGATCGGATGATCTCAAGGATGATTTGCTATCCATCTGCACCATATAAAAATCTATAGGAAAAATTAATTAGTTAACTTGCACTAAAACATCTTCTAAAACTTCGATTTAATAAATTATTAACATGTCTGCTAATTGAATAACTTCAGTTTCCTTCAATGGACCAACATTCAAAGAATAAAAAATTGATAAAGGCATAATATTAATAGATGCAGTTAAATCGTACATGACATTTGTAATGCCAATGTCACTGATTTGGATAGGAATAGTAAGCATACCTTTATCCTTGCACTTTGGTGGCATCTTCCTTTGAATTATAGTTGAAACACTCTTATTCATGCTTACTTTTTAGAAACTGATTAATTTTCTTTTATTCATACATAAATCCTTTAAAATTTTAGCATGCCTTGGTACTGGTTTAATTACATCAAGTAAGGGTATGTTTACTTGGACCTTCAAAAAAGTTTCCAAAATCTCTCTTTGCTCTTTCTCCTTTTTCATTTTTTCCAACCTTTCTAGAAATGGGAGCTTAATCTCCTCTAATTTTTCCTGAATTATTTTATCAATTTCTTTAGCCTTCTCTAGCTTTGGCTTTTTTTAGTTTTAAGCTCCTCTTCTATGTTTGACTTTGGCTTTTTGCTAGAAACTTTAGGCAGTGTTTTGCCACTATGAAGAGTCACCACACTTACATTTTCCTTGGGATTCACTTCTGACTATGAAGGTAGCTTTCCTTTGGACTCTAACCAACCTAAAGATATCATAATTTATGTGATTTAATTCTCTATATTTTTAAATTTGGTTTCGATGGATTGTTAGAATTGTTGAGTGTTAGTACCGATGTTTACTAGTTTAAAGATGAACATTGCTGGAAATTTGATTGTTGCTTTTTGTATCTTAAATTTGGATGATCGCATCAACTTGGATTGTAGGTATTTGAAAATGGATCATATTTTCATTGGGATGGACTAGGAAATCCTCCAGTTGCATTGGCTTGCTCTTCGTTATCTTTTTGAAGCATTGGACACATGTCGGTGGGGTGATCATTTTGCATACATATTACAGATGCTCTTGACGGCTGGATTTTTACGGCCAAACCCTACATGACAAAAATTAGTTGAGAGATTTGCATTTCAAGACTTGAAGTACTTACCTTATGAACTTTTCTCGATGAATCCTACATTGTACTAAATGACTGCACATTTTCTACCATTATCGTAATCATGTTGCATGCATCTTACGATGTTTTGTTAACAATCACACCTCCACTATCAACATCCATCATTTTCCATTCTATCGATAACAGTCCTTCATAAAAATATTAAATTAAGTTCTGCTTGGTCATTCTATATTAAGGGCATGAAGCACAAAGCCTTTTAAAATGCTCCCAATATTCATGCAAGGTCTCAACATCCTTCTGCTTAATTGCATAAATTTCTCTTTGAATCTAGGCAGTTCTTTTGACAGGAAAAACATTTATCCAGAAATTTATCATGATTGTTCTAGATGGCAGATAATATAGCCAATCCCTCACTTCTGCTAATGAAAAAGGAAAAGCTCTCAATTTTATTTGTTTTAAATTGACACCTTGTGGTTTCATTCCATTACAAATAACATAGAACTCGTTTAAATGTTTATAAGGGTCCTCATTTTCCAATCCATGAAAAGTGGGTAACAACTGAATCAATTCAGATTTTAATTCCAATGGAACCATTAAATCTTCATAAGTCATATACAAGGGAGTTTGGTCAATTGGCACGGTAACCATTTGTCATAAAGTTTGCTAGCTGATAGCCATGATGACCTCATTAATACTTTTAGTATCCATTGTGTTTTCACTAGCTGTTTGTTCGAGTGTATTCAAACTTTCCGATACATAGGCTAATTTTTGAATTTTTGCCTCCTTCCTCAACCTTTTTGCATTTCTCTTAATTTTTGTATCAAAGCTCAAATTACCTGTAGAAGATTGAGTTATAAAATAAAGAATCAAAAAATGTTAGAAAACTGTTCTCAACAATGATGCTAAAATTTGGTCAAGTGCCAAATCCATCAAATTAATTTCTTCTCCCAATATAGAAATATTAGATAATTTTACATTAGTGAAAGAATGGTCAATTCCATAGATAGGAAAATCCTTTAATCCTTTACAAGAAAAATATTTCAAAAAAAAATTTATGGTTAAAAAAATAAAAGAAATAAAAATTGATTTTTGGAAAATATTTAGATAAAAATCTCCCAATCAAAAGCTAATAATTATTCATTATTCAACATATGATCACCAATTCAATAATAGTTCTAAGACGTCTCACTAAGCCGGTTATAACTGTGGAAGCAACTTCTCATAAACTAATTCCTCCATAGTATTAAAGTGACCAACAAGCAGCTCTACAATCACTTCTAATTATTGAATAAATATGATGGAGTAAGTCTCTTACTAGTATTCCAACAATAGCATAAAGGTCTAGAGGAACCCGACTCAAGCTAACAACCAAAATGCTCGTATTGTTCAAACTATATTACAATAATTCACAAGGAAGGTTAAAAATCTTATAAGGAATAATAAGTCCTTGAGTGCCATAAATAATAAATCAAGAGATAATTACAGATCAAACAACTCATATGATAACTTATTGCAATTGAACTTGTGCAATGTCCTAATATTACGCACTTTTAAAGATAATAATGGTCTTATGATTTACCAAATAAAAGCGAATAATGAGAGTCAAAGAAATTAAGTTTGTTTTGATCTCACATGAATGAATAATGAATTATTATGTTGCTTTCAATTAGGAATGAAAATTATCTAGCCTTGCATCATTAGCAATAACACAAAAATAAAATAAAGAGAAAAGATAGAAAATAAAACTTGAATTAATTGATAAAGAAACATAACAAAGGTAAATAGCTTCCTTTTCTCTCTCTCTATAATGGGAACAAGTCTCCCATTTATAAATATGGAAAAATTAATTAAAATAAATAAATAACATTCTAGGATAATCATTTTATCTTTTATTCACTCATCTAATCTAATCCTGAAATTAAAATACAAAATTTTAACATTAAAGTCTTGACTAACAGTCATCTGCAAAATTTACTCTTCTTGTACCTATAATTTTTTGCCATAAGCACCTAATATTCTGCCTTCTTATAAAAATGAGCTAAAATGCATTTTTATCTATCTTTTTACTTTTTTTACCAAAATTACCTATAAAAAATAAAAACATGATCAATTCAACTGTTCTAGCAAGTGTAAATGCATAAAATAAACCATTTAAACCATCAAAATCATGAAAATTGGCGTTTGATTACCCATCTTAAATAAATGACCAAGAAACAAGGTGACATATATGGATTTTGTAAAAATATTAGTGAACTAAGGTTGAGGTGGAATAGGAATGGTGGAGATAAAATTATGTTTGAGTTTATTTTGAACCACATAACAATATATTTTAAGGTGCTTTGTATGGTTATGAAATATTATGTTTGCTATGATATGTTTAACTACCTTATTATCATAATAAAGTGTTATTAGGAGAGATAATCATAGATTAAATTCTTTAAGTAGGTAACTCAGCCACTTTAATTTGAAGATAATTATTGTCATACTCTAATATTTAGCCTTTGTTGATGTTTTCCTTATTATATTATGCTTTTTAGCTTTTCTAAGAGGTTAAAAATATATAATACCTAATGATCAATTTATGGTTTATTAGGCAAGAGGTCAAGTCTAAATCATAAGCTTGGAGCTTCTGATCATTATCTTCATAAAAGAAGAGCCTTTAAGTATAAGACCCTTTCAAGTACTTAAGTAATTGTAATGTTGCTTCCCAATATAGTCTAATAGGTGATTACATAACTTAATTGAGTTTTTATGTTGCCTTTGACAAATATGATCTTATAACACCAATATACAACAATCTTCTAATGAGCAACTTATATTATTTAGAATTAGGTAACAATTCTCGATCTTCATTATTCAATTTAAGCCTTTTTTATATTGGAAAAATGCTTAGTCTTGTATGTTCAAGCTTAACATCCTTTAAAATGTTTAGCAAATATTTTATATTGACTTAAAAACATCCTTTTTCTAATTAAGCTATTTTTAGACCTGGGAAGTATTTTGTAAACCTACATATATTTAATATTGAATTTCTCATCTAGAAATTAATTAACTTTTAAGATTTCTTCTTTATTTGTCCTTGTAATTAATAATCTTCTATATAGATCATAATTGTAATAAAATTGTCTCCAAATTCCTTTGAGAAATAAATAATGATCTTAGTTTGACTATTTAAAACTTCAAATTGTTAGTTTCGTAGTATGTCATTGTTCCATTGTCTTCCAGCTTATTTTAGGTCATACAAGCTTTTGATTAGTCATCATACCTACTTTATTATCGCAATATAACTTATATTATTGGTAATCCTTTTTATTATGTTATGGTAGATATTCAAACCAAGTGTAACCTTTAACGCAACAATAGTTATTCATACTAAGCTAATAGAGGAAGTGATATGTTTCATCTTCTCAACTCAAAAAATTCAAGACTACAACTAATTAGTACACCCCTTACTGGTCTAAATCATTTATCATGAGGTATATCCATTCTATTAGCCTTAAGAGCCAAAGATAAAATTAAATTTATTAGACACATGGATTTGCAAGTAAAATTCAACCTACTACTCTTAATGCAAAGATGATGAGAAAGTGGAATATGAGTTATGGATTTAGGAGCTACCACTCATATGAGTCATGATTTACTAGTCTTAAAAAACCTAAAATTACTACTAAACCATTGCTTTTATCATATTACCTAATGGAAGCATCAAAATTGTAAAGCTTGATAGTGATGTTATTTTGAAACCCAAACTGCACTTACACAATGTGCTACATATACTAAGCTTTAAGTATAACCATTTGTCAATTAGTTCTCATCTCAAAAACATAAATTGCAAAGATGTACTAGCAAGAGGCTTATACATAACAAAAGTCATTAAATATATTGATAACATATTAAGAAATGCATGTGATCTAAATTCAGTAATGCTTAAAAAAATTTTATGAATGAAGAAGCATCACTTACCTCCTTTTTTAACTCATGAATATAGAATCATAAAATGGGTCACATCTCAAATACCAAGTTATCCTATGTCATTAAAATCTAATCAAACACTCCTATGATATGTGAGGTATGCTTACATACTAAATAGTAATGATTAGGTTTTTTAAAAGTAAGACAACTGTTGAAAGCATCTTTGATTTGATTCATATAGATCTTTAGGGACCAAATAATAATTATTCAATTTCAAATTCAATGTATTTTTTAACTATCGTGGATGTTTTTTTAGGGTTACTAGGACTTATTTATTGCATGAACAAATAAAGGTTTACCATACCTTGATTGAGTTTTTAAACATGATTCAAACTTAATTCCATAAATAAATTAAAAGCATTAAATTAAACAATGAAATCAATTTTGTTAATCATAAACTTGATCAAGTTTTCAAATCAAAAGGAATGTTATACTAACTCACCTATCTTTATACTTGTAACAGAATTGAGTGGTGGAAAGAAAATATAAACATTTATTATAAGTTTTACATGCTTTAATATATGCATTAAAATTTTCAAAACATTTTTAAGGAAAAGTTATATTAATTGCTACATACTTAATTAATTGAATGTTTAGCTAAACTTGATGTGTTATATAAAATAATCTTCTACTACTTATTATGATTATAATTTATCATTATTATTATTATCATTATTATCATTATCATTATTATCAATATTATTATTATTGTTATCATTATTATCATTATTATCATTATTATTATTATTTAATTTTCATATAGTTATCTCTAATATATATTTTTTATTTTACCATATAAAAAATAAGATGTTTCATGCAAATTAAACTCCATGCTTAAATTAAATCAATAAAATCATAGTTGCCATTATCAAAATCTCAATCAAGATTATGCATGGTGACCTTCATGTGCTCATGAAATAGCGACTACTCATAACCAAATCTCAATTGAAGACAATAAATTCAAATATCAACCATAATCAAACAATACCTTCCATTTATCATTTCAAATTAAGTCATTTTAATTTTATCATAACAACATTTAAGATTTACTTTCATTAAGCCTACCTCATGATCCATATAGCTTAGTTTAACATGTCCAATTTATAATATGTATATCCAATTCCTAATACATGTAGCTCATAACATTAAGCCTATTTCACAAGCCATAAAATATATATCATTAAACCATATTTAAGGTACATGATAACAAAATCATAAGCTTAATTCACATATGCATATGGCTTAATTCTAAAAGGTCAGATTATATAATATTCAACCTAACCATATTACGTTTATGGCTAAATTTCTAAATTCATATCTTAATAGAAATGATATAATGCCTTGACCTAATTTAATAAATTCATGTCTCAATGCATATATCTCAATCTACTAAGCTAAGTCATTAAATTCATAGCAATCAATTCATTAACTTTATTATGCAAAATCATGTAAATTGTCTCATTCAAGTCCATTTTGCAAGATCTTATAGTCATTTCAATAAGCCCAATTCATAAAAATATGTAATGATTTCAACAAATCTGTTCGCGTAAAAATAGGTTTAACTTCACATGCACATAATTCAACAAGCTTTAAAATTTATAATCCTTAATAAAGTAATTACGCTTCCGCAAGAATACGGGTCACAACTGCAGTATAAAGGTGTCGATCACTAGGATTGATGGTAATCAAGTACTAGACATTGATTTCATTAGTTATTTAGGCAACAACATACATTAATTTCTCTCGACATATTAAACTATCAGAGTAATAATGACAAGAAATATATATTACATATGGTACAATTATTTTCAGGGTTGAATGTATGAAACTAATCAAGATTCTTCATTAATTACATCAGTTTAAAATCTCAAAGTAATGCTTAAGTGTAATAACTTTCTTCTCAGAAACTTATT
>CANYBF012835200.1:0-33069 GCA_948192965.1 Dalechampia spathulata | reverse complement strand
GCGTTCAAGGAGTCCATCAAGGTGTTCATCAAGTTCATCAAGGTGTTCTTCATCCAAGGTGAAATTTGATTCAAGATCAAGCCCCTAAAGCACTTGAATTGTGTTCCTCACCAAAAATCAAGTTTAATTCAAGATCAAGCTACAAAAGCCCTTGAATCAAGTTATTGCTTCGAAATTCGAATCGGATGATTTAAATTCTTTATTATAGAATTTTATATTAGAGATTGTAACCCGCTTCAAATTAATAAAATTATTTGTTGCTCAATTTCTAATTCAATTTATTTTGTTTTATAGAATTTGCGCACTACACATTTATAATGAAAAGGATGAATTTCAAGAGAATGATTAAGGATTTTTATAGAGTAGGGTTACGAGGTAGATTTTTAAAATAATAAGACTTTTTTTTGAATAAGTCTAACTCATTTAGAATGTTGATAGATTTGCGAACTTTCAAAATTGTAATAATGTAAATTCATAGATATGAATGTTTGAATGAACATTAAATTATATTAAATTATGATTTACAGAGGAAGTTATCATAATGTTATGAATTTGCATTTTAAATATTTTTAAAAATAACTTTAATTTTAAAATCCATTTCGAAAATGAAAAAGCATAACATGCTAACATGACTTTGATCATTTGTATTTCAAGATCAGATGTTGATGATCACATTGAATTTTCAATCCAAACACAATACAATAATACAGGAAGACACCCTGCTACTCGGTTAATAGTCAATTAGAAGTTTGGAAAAAATAATCCTATCACCTTGTTTTGATTTAGTATAACACTCCATTTTAATGTTTATTTAGGTGCATTAATTCCATAGTTAACATTGGACCGACCTTAATAAATTAAATTACACGACATGTACTGTATAATGATGGTCCTGTAAATTAAGTTCGCCATAACTTAAACTACAAGTATCCCAATGCTACAATAAACTAGGTAAAAAAAAAAAAGCTTTTTTTTTTATTACAAAGCTTACATTATATATATATGTATGTATGAATCGAGTGGTACGAGTTGCTTGGACGGAAAAGATAATGTTCTCTTTAAAGATCATTTTGTTCTCTAAAATCTTATCATTTCTCTCTTTCTTTTTGGCACCAAGTAAGAAAGAATTTACCTTTTCTTTTTGCTTTTAATTTTTGACACTTTCCTTTTCGTGCTCTATACAGAGAACACCACTTGCCCACCACACTGAAACTCACCATTATGCTCTCTGCATTATTAAATTTGTTGTTTCTTCCTAGAGTTATATAATTTCATCCTTACTCGATTTTAATAAATTTTTATAGTCTAATACTATATGGGTTTTTCAAGAAGTTGAGTTCTTTTTCTGTAAAATGTATGAAAAAATTACTGATTGATGAAAGATAAATAATACAAGAATTACTTTATGAAGGTTTTTATTGTAATTAGAAGCATGTCTTGTAAATGAGCATCGAAATCTGAGATTATGGCGTTGGTAATTATGAGATTATTAGATTGATTACCATTTTAACGTCACGCCAATGGCATCATGATTAGTGCATGCCCCCGGTTAAAAAGGTGCCGACATATTTGCATAAACAGGCACATTTTGAATGGAAATCAACGTCATTATCAAAATTGGGCTCATCAAACTGCTGGTCAATGTCAAATTAACGAACAGTTCATCCCTATAATCCCACCAAATATAACCCAAAATGACAATAGGGGGCTAGATTATTAGAATTGGTACAGCCTACCGGAGAGTTGTACATCCTTTTCAAGCCATACCATGCATCAATTTCATCAACTTACTTATTTCATTTCATATGGACTTAATGAATTATATGATCAAATATTTTGATCATCATATAATAAGATGTTTTCCTTTCTTGTATTCTGGGTATGCATATTTTTATTTATTAGATTTTACATATAAAAACCTCAATTTTCTTATTATCAAGAAATCTATAACATAAAGATTCTAATAATTTAGTTGGTTGGCGATGTTGGATTTGAGATGGTACCGGTCAATTGACAAACTGTTGATAGATTTGGAAGATTGTCGTTGGAAGGAGCAGTCGCGGGCTGTTTGCCTTTTTCTTCTTTTTCGGTACGTAAAAGCATTAAAGCCCAATATAATGCAAGACGTTTTCCAGTTCAAGGTGGCAGCTTTCAGTCCATCAGGAAAATCGGTTCCATAGGCGTTGATAATCGCAGGGTTGTAGCACACAAAACGAAACGTCCGCTAGTGCGATGCCGCAGCCCACCGACCTGTGGCTGTAATAAGCATCCAACTGCCGGAGAAATATTGGAAAAGATATAAACTAATTTTTTATTAAATATTAAATTGTTATTTATATATTAATTAAAAATAATAAATATTTTATTAATAAAATATTAATAGTGATTTTTTTATATCTCGGTCATGTGGCTTGATGGATCTATTCAATGTGATTAAAATATTTATATTATATTTTTGCATATTAATTAAATTAACATATTTATAAAGCTTGCTTGGTGAAATTATATTTAATTAATTATTTGTTTATTTCACCGAAAGCAGAAGTTATGGGAGAGATCCAAGTCAGCACAGACGCAACCTTTTTATATATGAAAAAAGTATATAATAATAATAATAATAATAATAATAATAATAATAATAATAATAATAATAATAATAATAATAATAATAATTTCCTGAAATTGAAGATGATGTTCTAAAAAACGTATCGGAAGGGACAGCGGTGGTACCTTGGGCTCAGATGAAAACAATGCTGGGTCCCACATAGGGTATAAGAAGATCCGACGGTCCAAAAGCGTACTCTGGAGTCAAATCTGACCATCTCATTATTATAATAAAAACCAAAAAGGAATCCTACGAAACAAGGCCTGTGTTTGTTTTTTTACTTCCTTTTTCTTGCCTTTAGTTTTTTTTTGTGTGCCTTTGAGTTTATTGTTGGCTTCGAATCACAAGGAAAGGGCCTGAATTTGATCGATTCATTGATAGATATAGAAGCGTTAACTTGTTTATGACATTGAATTTGACGAGGATGATGATGGGGAGGAGGAGAGCTTGTTTAATTTGTTATTCTTGTTGCTGAAATGGGTAAATTGTTTGTATTTTTGTTTTTATTCACCTACAATTTGGAGCTACCATTATTACAATTACCGTTGAGTGGCTGCTTTCACTTGCGATCCAAGTCTATCTTCGTCACCGATTCACCTTCCTTTTTGCGCTTCTTCAAGCGCTCTTCTTGACCATGACCCTCTCCTTTAAAGTTAAAGCCTCTTTTGTATCTCCATTGCAGCTCCTTTTGCGTTTTCTTCATCGCCAACGTTTCCATGGACCCCACTTCTCGTCCTGCCGTCGTCATCGATAACGGCACTGGGTATTCTCTCGTTGTTCTGTTCTTTGTTGCCTTTTCGATTAATTATGAAATTTGCAGTGTGCGCTCAAGATGTTTGATGAAATTTCTCGATGAGTGGTATTGGCTAAATTCTGAACCTTTATCTCGTTTGACGATTGTTTTGCAGGTACACTAAAATGGGTTTCGCTGGAAATGTAGAACCTTGTTTTATTTTGCCGACAGTAGTAGCTGTAAACGAATCATTTCTAAATCAATCTAGAACAACTACAAAAGCAAATTGGTTGTCACAACATAATGCTGGCGTTATGGCCGATCTAGATTTCTTTATCGGTGAAGAGGCGATTTCAAAATCGAGATCGAGTAATACTTATAATCTTAGTTATCCAATTAAACATGGCCAAGTTTATAATTGGGATGCCATGGAAAGGTATTGGCAGCAATGCATATTCAATTACTTGAGGTGTGATCCAGAAGATCACTATTTTCTTTTGACTGAAAGCCCACTTACAGCACCGGAGAGTCGCGAGTACACCGGTGAGATTATGTTTGAGACGTTTAATGTTCCTGGGCTTTATATTGCTGTAAATTCGGTGCTCGCTTTAGCTGCTGGGTACACAACATCTAAGGTTGGTTTTGAGCATTGTGCTGTACGTTTGATTTCAATTATGTATCTCCTGCTAGATGTTTGGTTTTAGTTGTGGGTATGTAGAAGTAATTTGATTTGTGTTATTTTCTATGAAAGACTGATATATAAGTTCTTAGAATTATGTCATTTATTGAATATAGAGCTTTGCTATTGAATATGGTTGTTAGGCTATTGATCAATAATGTCGATTCTAATTAGTGGCTTTTTTTATCTTTGCTCTTTGTAATGAATGGAAACACTTTGATAAAATAAATTATATTTGTTACTCTAGTTTTTTTGACTAGACAGTTGAAAAAAGACTTTAGAATGTCGAGTCATATTTCTTAGTACTGGCTCAATAATGATTTTTTTTTCTCTGGTACTTGTATGGTGTTTAGCTTAAACACAAGTGCGTACATTCATGTTCATAATATTCAGCGAAATGATCTTTAAATTTGAGATTGACATACAAATTTCTTCAGTGCGAGATGACCGGGGTTGTGGTAGATGTGGGAGATGGGGCTACTCATGTTGTACCTGTTGCTGATGGTTATGTAATTGGGAGCAGCATTAAGTCAATACCAATAGCTGGGAAAGATGTTACTCTGTTTATACAGCAGCTCATGCGGGTATGTTTATACAGCAGCTCATGCGGGATGTTACTCACGTTCTTGTTCATTGTTGGGTTTTGTACATTTTATTCATGAGGTCTGACTACCACAATTTAGTTATTTTACACTCAACTTGGAATTGGTAACCTTTGGATTGCTATCTGTTCATATGATTTAGGATTAGGTCTTATTGCTGTTTATTGTTTTACTTTTGCTTGTCTAATTAACCGTTATTTGCAAAAGTTCTGTATATAGTGTCGTAAAACTTTGCATTTTATTCTTTGATTTGTCATTTTAGCATAATGTGGGAGAAAGCAATTCAAACTGAATTTCAAAAGCTACAAAAATGCACTCATGGAAGCCATTAAGTGCATCTAGATATAACAGTTCTAATTGTTTTGAATTTGAATTCAGAACATCTGCAGGTTTTGGTAATAATTAGTTTCTGGCCTGTTGCTTGTTGAAATGGTTTATTGTAGGAAAGAGGAGAGAATGTACCTCCAGAAGATTCATTTGATGTAGCTAGAAAAGTGAAGGAAATGCATTGCTACACATGTTCTGATATTGTTAAGGTACTTTTTCTTCCCTTATTATTTTAGGTTGGATAGGTTTTTGGCACTCTTTTTCCAGATAAGCTTACATAAAAATTATTGAAGTGGTAAAATACAACTAATGGATTCTTTAAATATCCCAGGAATTCAACAAGCATGACAAAGAACCCGCTAAGTACATTAAGCATTGGAGAGGCATTAAACCCAAAACAGGAGCACCATACTCGTGTGATATTGGATATGAACGATTTCTTGGCCCAGAGGTCTGTCTCTCTCTTCTTTCTGGATATTTCTGTGCTGGTCTTAAATTATATTAAATGACTAGACTACACCCGATTCAGTTAAGCCTCAACCCCAAGTTAACTGGGAGTTGACTTTTTCTTTGGCTTAATTTCTTTGTTTGCTAAGTACTGAAATTTCCTTCATCAAGTAACATTTTAGTGTTGGGAAGAATCATATGTTGCATAATAACCTCTCAAGTTACTGCAGTTCACTTGTTTATATCATGTAACAAAGATGGGATGATGAATTTGACAGTAGTAAAGGGTTTTAGTGCTTTACAATATATCAAACATCAGGTTACCAATTAAATTTGCTGCTTGTGGTTTCCCTTGCATAACTTATGCTGCAAAACATTCTCATAATTTGTTCACTTGCTTTGCAGATATTCTTTAATCCTGAGATTTATAGCAGCGATTTCACCACTCCTTTACCGGTAGTGATAGACAAGTGCATTCAGTCTGCACCAATTGATACAAGGCGAGCTTTGTACAAGGTGAAGTTCACAGAATCACATATGTTAGCAAACAAATGTTTCAAACAGTCCCTTTGATGAAATACGCCCAAATTAGCAGTATGAATAAATTTTCTTGAATGTTGAAAATTGTGTGAAAATTTATGTGAAATAGTATTTTTGAATCCCAGATGTTGTCAATCTTTCTTCTTTTCTCAGTCTTACATGATATGTAATGTTTGCTATGTTTTTCTTTAACCAATGGTTTGAGGAATAAAACTTAGGACCTTGTAATCTTCAATTTTCTTTGGTTGGCATGATTTATCTTTCAAAGATCCACCTATTGGTAATTGGATTTGTTGAGCCCTTAAAAAATGACCATATTCTACATTTTCTCTTTCTATTCAAATAAGTTTTTGGATCTGCTGTTGAACTTTTTCTCCTGCTTCAGAATATTGTGTTGTCTGGAGGATCAACCATGTTCAAGGATTTTGGAAGAAGGTTGCAACGTGATCTAAAGAAGATTGTGGATGCACGAGTTCTTGCGTCTGAAGCAAGACTAGATGGTGGAATAAAAGTGCGCATTTTGAACTTTGTATCTGTTAACTGCTATTAACAACATAGGATTCTGAGCATTTCTGCTTTCTGGTTTCCAGGCACAACCAGTGGAAGTAAATGTAGTCAGTCATCCTATCCAAAGATTTGCTGTGTGGTTTGGTGGTTCAGTTCTTGCATCAACACCTGAATTTTTTGTGGTATGAATTTGTTCCTTATTCCTTATGATGACAATTATAATTTCTATTGCATTTTTCCTTAATAATCTGCAAGCACTTGGCTTTAATGCTTCTCTGCTAAATTGGATGTTGCATTCATAGTTTATGGGGTTAATTTCACTCGCTGATTTCTGTTATGTATTATTCTTTTCGCTGATTGTACTCTTGGAGTTGGGGATTGAAACAATGGCCTACTTGATATTCAGGCTTGCCATACAAAAGAAGAATACGAAGAACACGGAGCAAGCATTTGCCGCACAAATCCTGTTTTCAAGGGAATGTATTAGATCAGACACGAGAGATGATTCAGCAGGCATTTCAGATTGCAATGTTCCTGAAATGCCATCCACTTTCATCACTTGCCTCTAACTGGCTTTCCTTGTGCCATCTCTACGCTTGTTATCTATATTCATCGATCTGTGGGAGGCAGTGAAAATGCAGGCCTGATCTGAAGTGCAACAGAGAAGATGCATTCCTTGTATTGATTCTTTAATCAGTTTCCTATACACTCCCCATAAGCTCTTCAGGATGGTAGTTAATCATGCCGCTAGTAGTCCTCTGTTAGGAACTGTCATTATTAGGTAAAAATACGGTTGAGCTGATTTTTAGCTTTCAGCTCAGTTAGATTGTGGAAGTCATTTTTTTCCTTTTTGCTTCTTGTCATCTTTTCCTTTCTGAATGTTCATAACATCTAATATATTCATTCGTTTTGTATAAGTTGGATGAATGGTACCAACAGCCAGAATTACTAAATGATCATTTTTTCACTTGAAGATACTGTGCTTTTTCCTACTTTCCTTGATGTGAAGGATTGCCTATCATGTTCAATCTGTCTCTTAATGATGGTCATTGTAGAACTAGAATTATTCCATTATCGTTATCAAGTAGGATTCCTGGGCCAGAGGTCCCATTGCAGAAGCTTTATGATTCAGGTAACTTTTGTTCAACAGTATGCTCTGCACTAAAAAAAAAGTACTCTACAGGTAGCAGTGGTTTATGGATTTTTCGGATTGGAGCGTTTCAAACAAGACCGTTCTAGATCGAATGTAAGATAATGTCTAGCTTTGAACATGTCAGCGGGGCTCAAATCCAATCTTAACATGTCCTGTCATCAGATTGCCATGTCCATGGTGGGGCATCGGACATGTATACCGTATCAATCTCGTTTCTATCGGTGTTCATTGTATGAATGGCAACCTTTTTTTCATTGCAAGAAAACTGAACATAGCTGAGCTGAACAAGGTTGCTAAGCTAAACCATATATGGCTCTGCCTGATCCTGCAATCCTTGTCCAGCAGTTTCAGTTTCCATGCAAGTATATAGTTCATACTGGTTTCAAATTGATCCAGACAACTACTTATATCTATGTATTATTATTATTGCCAATTAATTTTATTATTTAATAAATATTTGTTACCTTGTAAAATAAAAAAGGTTGACTTATATGAAGCATATTAGGTAGGTGGTTGGAGATGACACTTGAAAATGGAGCTTAAATTAATTAAAATTTCATTTTTTAAAATATACTTTATTATTATTTAATGTCAAAAATAAATATTTATATGAGTAATTTATTAATTAAACGAAATAAATCTTATGCTAAAAAAACTGTACAATAAAATATCATTTTATCTCATTCAATTGACATATATTTATTAAATCATTATTATTGATAATGAGTTCTAACTAATAATTTAATTATTAATTTAAAATGAAATTGAAGCCAAAAAATTTAATTTAGAAAGCATATATTATAATTATAATATAAAGTTTATATTATATTATAAGCTGTATTTCCCAAAGTGTTGAAAATTAACAGAAGCCTAATAAGATATAAATTTAAGAAAATAATAAAAAAGGAACAACTGTAAAAAGGAGAGAGACAGAGAACTGCGTATTTGTCTGTATGGTCTTTTGTTTGGTGGCTTAGACAAACGAAGCAGAAGAGGAACAAGGGGAAGAAGGAGAGAGTAAGAAGACGGCTTTGTTTCTTTTGTATGTATATGTATATATATATATATATATATTTTTTTTTTTAAATCTGTATTATCTTCTTGGGTTCTCAAAAGCTGAAGATTTTGTTGTTTTACCTGCAATTTTCCTTTTTTTCTTTTGTATGATTGGTTTCGCTTGAAATCTAACTTGTAGATTTCCCAAGTGACTTCGATCTTACCTCTTGTATGTGTAAGATATACCGTCTTTGATTGCAGTTAGGTAGTGGGTTCTTTGATTTTCTTTTTCTGTTGTAATTTTGTAATATGGGTGTCTGGTTCTCTCTCTCGAGGTCTTGTTAATTTCATGATGTGTATACTATAAATTTGTTTTCTGTTTTCTTCTTAAGGATATGGTTTTTGTTAATTATCAGCCTATTTTTTTTCAAAACAAACAATATTTTTGAAGTTTTTGCAAAGTGGGTTATGGTGCTGAGATCAGGTATTTGCTAAGCTTTTGAAATTGTTCTTGCTGAAGATTTATGTTTTCTCTTTTTAATTCGTTGCTTTGATAGTGGATCTCGGTTATTCGCGTTTTGGCAGCTTATTTTTGTGATGCTTTGAAGTTCAGTTTCTTCGTGCTTAGAATACTTCTCATTTTCTGCAACGTGATGTTTCTCGAGTATCGAATTCAGCTGTCTTAGGTTTCTTATTAGTCTCTTCTGTCTTATTGGATTTTAGTACTAAGATCAATTGCGTTGTTGATCCTTCTTCTGGACATGGATTATGCTTTGGTTTTCTTATAGGTGGAGATTGAGACTTCGTTTTTAAAGATACTTGTCAGCTTGAACAGGGTCAATGGCAGATGAGCAATTAGATTTTGAAGATGAGTATGGAGGAGCACAGAAATTGCAATATCAGGGAAGTGGTGCAATATCTGCGCTTGCAGAGGAGGAGATGGGGGAAGATGATGAGTATGATGATCTCTACAATGATGTTAACATTGGAGGGAATTTCCTGCAGATGCAACGTTCTGAGGTTCTGCCAGAACCTGCTAGTGTTGGAAATGGAGGATTCCAAGCTCCAAATGCTAATGAATCAAGAGTTGAATCTGGTGGTTCACAAGGATTAAACATTCCTGGGGTTGCTGTTGAACAAAAATATTCTACCGTGCCACATTTTCCTGAGCAGAAGGAAGTTCCCGTGGGTGTCAAGGGGCAAGAAATGGGATCTGTTGGCTACCCAGATGGTCCTTCTGTTATACAAAAGGGAACAAGTAATGATTCACAGGCCCAAAATGTGGGGTTTAGAGGTTCAACATCAGCACCCTCCAACAGTGGCATCAATCCTTCTGATATGAATAGAACAATTGCCAATGAACACACACCTGTGCCAATGCCAAGTACTGGTGGTCCTAGAGTCATGCAGCAATTGCCAGCTAATCAAATGAATATGAATGTGGATGCTGATCGATCAACGGTGAATGAAAATCAGATTAGGCCACCTATAGAGAATGGTTCAACTATGCTGTTTGTGGGGGAATTACATTGGTGGACAACTGATGCAGAGCTTGAGAATGTTTTATCTCAATATGGAAGGGTCAAAGAGATAAAATTCTTTGATGAGAGAGCCAGCGGCAAATCAAAAGGCTATTGCCAAGTTGAATTTTATGATGCAGCTGCTGCAGCAGCATGCAAAGAGGGAATGAATGGGCATCTTTTCAACGGACGAGCTTGTGTTGTGGCCTTTGCTTCTCCACAAACACTAAAGCAGATGGGTGCCTCTTACATGAATAAAAACCAGGCCCAGCCCCAGTCCCAAACTCAGGGAAGAAGGCCTATGAACGATGGTGCAGGAAGAGGTGGTGGTAATATGAATTATCAAGGTGGAGAAGCAGGAAGGAATTTTGGAAGAGGTGGGTGGGGACGAGGTGGACAGGGAATTCCTAACAGAGGTCCTGGGGGTGGAGGACGGATGGGGGGAAGAGGAGCCATGGGTGCTAAGAACATTATGGCTGGTGCTGGTGGGATAGGAAGTGGGGCCAATGGTGGTGGCTACGGACAGGGTCTTGCAGGTCCTGCTTTTGGTGGCCCGGCTGGTGCTATGATGCCTCCACAGAGCATGATGGGTGCTGGATTTGATCCAACATATATGGGCAGAGGAGCTGGTTATGGGGGATTTGGAGGTCCAGGTTTCCCTGGCATGCTTCCGTCTTTTCCAGCTGTTAATACAATGGGACTTGCTGGGGTTGCTCCTCATGTCAACCCAGCATTCTTTGGTCGTGGAATGGCACCTAATGCCATGGGGATGATGGGTCCCTCTGGGATGGAGGGTCCTAATGCTGGAATGTGGTCTGACACAAGCATGGGCGGGTGGGGAGAAGAGCCTGGACGAAGAACAAGGGAGTCAAGTTACGGTGGTGATGATGGTGCTTCTGAGTACGGCTATGGAGAGGTGAATCACGAAAAAGGAACAAGGTCGAATGCTGCTTCAAGGGAAAAGGAGCGGGGTTCTGAGCATGAATGGTCAGGGAACTCTGATAGGAGGCATCGTGATGAGAGGGATCATGACCGAGACAGGTCTGAAAGAGAGCACAGGGAGCACAGGTATCGAGAAGAAAAAGATAGTTATCGAGATCATCGACAAAGAGAGCGTGACTCTGGTTATGAGGATGATTGGGATAGAGGGCAATCTTCTTCAAGATCTCGGAGCCGGTCCCGTGCAGTGCCTGAAGAAGATTACAGGTCCCGATCAAGGGATGCTGATTATGGCAAAAGGAGGCGACTACCATCAGAGTGACACAATCATTTTATTCACTTTCGTTATGAGACCTCCACTTTTTAAATATACACCTGGACTGCTGCAACACATGCACCATAATCTCCACTGGCTTTCATTGAAATGCAGAGGGTGACTCGTGATGGAAGAAGTAAGTTCTACTCGTATAAATAAAAGAGAAGAATAGATGCTCTATTACTTTTCTACTGCATTCTAAAGAACATCACCAGATGAAACTTAGTATTTGTGCCTTGAAAGTATTAAAACTCTTTGTCACATACCAATGGATAGTGTGCGGGGTTAAGACATGACTACCCTGCGTCTTAGCATCCCATTGGATATAACTTATCCTGAATGCCATGTTTGAGAGCTTGTGACCTTGATGTGCGTGAAATCTTTCTTGATTTAAATTTCCTCCCTAGATGGTAGCTTATGTTGTCTGCTTATTTCCATTTTGATTTTCATTTCTCTGGTGAAAAATTTCCTGTAGGCATCTGTTATGGTAGAGAAGAGTTTTATGTACTATTTATATGCTGCATTTTCTTAGAATGTTTGCTTTTGCTTCTTATGAGGAAAATTTAGAAATGAGAACTATTGGAGGTTCTTGTCTTCTTATCAGGGATGGTTCAAGTGTGCTTTGTAGTCTAGACATGTTTGATGTAAAATGAAACTCTCTGGGGTTATCTAGGTATCATATTTTTTCGAAAATCGTGGGCATTTTCTGTGATCAGGCAATAATTTCTAGAAGTAAAAATGAAAATTGTTGGTGGTTATAATTATGATTTTGAAATAGTCAAATTAGAGGATAACCATCCTTTTGATTTAAATCTACAAGGCGTGCTGTTATGTAAATTTCTCTGGTGGTTGTGATGCATGCCTGCTTATTTCCTCTGATATTTTGGTTTTGGTTAACATACCATGTGATGCTGAATTAGATTTTTTATTATTGATTTAACAATTTATGTGATGATAGTCCATGTGGAACAATGAGGAAGGTATTCTATTACTAGCTATTATTATGTAGCCTATTACTAGATTGTCCTTATATTTGTGCTGTAGTGCAATGTGGGGTATTTCTCTTGGAACTCTCAGCATTGCTGTTATCCATCTATATGAATTCAATGTCACTTTTATGTTATTGGTGGACTGGATATCAGTTGTTCCCGTGGGGGCTTTTTCTTAGGTAGCGATGGACTTACCATTAGTTCTCCTTAATGGTTACATCAATCATATTTTCTTTGGCAATAGTTTTAATACCTATTTTACCTAGTTGTGAGCTTCAAATTGACATATTTGTTTCAATTTGTTTTAGTGGAAGGGATGGTTGCATTGTTGTTATGCATCAGAGATGGGCCAAGTTAATGAATTGTGTTTTCGCCTCCCTTATCATCTCATCTTCTTATTTCTTTATGATGTTTCTCCATTCCTTTGTGTGCATGCATGGCTTTTTACTTGAGATATTAACACAGGTTGAATCAAATAAGTAAGGTCTGCATATGGAACCTTTTTATTTTTGTCAATACAGTCACTGCTAGCTCCGCATATAGTAATTGTGATTTGTATGACAATTTTGCCGCACATATACTTTACAGTTTCTAGAATGATCGGCACTTGTTCTTTCTTATCTTCAAGCTTTGATTTTTGTCAGTTGTAAATTAATTCACAACTGGAACCATATAGGTATAATAGAATTATTACATCTGTCCAGTTGAATTCTAGTGCCCACTTCAATAGCATGAATAAGAAAATACTGGACTGGGGATTTAGGGATTTTGATTGTCTGTCAGAATATATTGTGATGCTCAGACTGTGGGGTGGGTCTGTTTTTATAACGAATATATCGTTTGAATTTCTATTGACATGGGGGTTTTCTCTTTTTCCGTTTACCATCAATCCAGGGAGTGGCGTGGGCAACTCTTTGTTTTCATGATTAACCTTGTTAGTTGCCTGGAGCAAGATTTGTTAGATGGCCTGCCATCACTGGGATTCTTCCATAATGGTTTTGATCTGCGAAGTTTGCTAAAGAATCCTTGACTACTTTGGTTTTCACCCTTTGCCTAAAATTTAGGAGTCTGTACATATTGCTCCTGCAAGAATTTTTTTAGAAAGAGTTGTACTTGGGGGAGCTGTAAAATAATTAGGAGATGTTAGCAACGATTTTTTTTGATATAACCATCAAGCATGTATGTAAAATAGATTATATGTATTAGGTCACTAAATGTAATGGCCTCAGCATTGTTTTTATCGACAATTTTCTGGTTCTTCAATGTACATGTAAAAATCTTGTACCAGTTGTGAGGTTCATACACAATTGATGTCCTGTAACTCTTTGTTATGTATATGCATTAGGTCTAAGGGTCAGCGATGACTTAATAATATTCTGTAATAAGGGGTGGATGTTCCCATGGAATTTTGATCACTGTAGCGTTTGCAAAATCAAATTTAGAAGCACGTAGTTGCTGAAAGCTTGACGGATTTCTGAAGAGTTACTGTGGCCTTCTTATGTATATTCGAGTCACATATCATTTTATGGGTTATGAGTTTGCTGCACTGTTGCAGAGCCGCTGAAACGAATATATAGAAGTTTTGTTGTTCTGGGCAGGCTTGTCCCTCCCTGGTGTCACGATGTAATGCAGCCCATGTATTAATTCCTTCTCGAGATCCATTTGTACCATTTTATTTATGAGATTTTGCTGTAGAAATTACATTTGTTATTTTCGCATGGTAGGATGGTGCTTTTTCTGTTTCTCCTTTTGTTTTATTTGTTTTGATTACATTTGATGTATAGTAGATCTAGTCTATAGTTTCCTTGTACTTGTGCATGAAGAGCAGAACTTCCTTTTAGAAAATGGTGGACATTCATGTTCTGTTGGGTTCTAGACGTTGGTGAAAACATCAACAGTTTGTATCTAGCTTTTTGTTAGATTCAACATGTAATTGTACTGTATGTACTTCCTTGTCCTATTTACATGGTTATAGTTTCTTGTTTGTATTCATTATCACTTGGTCATTGTTGTATGTATTTTCTCATCAATCATCTTGGAAGTAAAGCTTAGTTGAGTCTGTATTACTACTGCTACTAATAATATCCATTTAGTTAACATCTTTTTAGTTAAAGTAAAGTTGTGTAATGTGTATTTGATAGAAAGTTGAAATGAGTGTACAAATATTATCAATATTGTCTTTGATTAAACCCACCTCTTGTTTCAAGTTTTGATAGACACAGTATCTTGCAGAGCTCCAAGTTTTCTTTGTATTAGATGTTAATTATAGAGCTCTAATAATTTTTGATCCAAGGCCTGACATCTTGACAGAAATTTTTCAAAAAGCTATGCTTTATGGTTTCTTCATTTGGTCGTTTGTTTATGCAAATGACCATTCTTTGAGGAAAGAAGTATATTTTGATGATTGAGCAACGTCGTTAAGAGATATTAAAGTAAATGATACGTGAAATTGTTGTTATTTCTCCCATTCATATACATTTTCCTAATGAAAGAAATGATCCAATCTGCCGGCTTGTTATCTCCCCTTCTGACAAAATAAGCCTAGCAGCTCTTAGCAAGGCATCCTTCCCAGTAATCAAAGGGGACACGTCGAGAGGCTAAACCATTCAGAATTCTGCCTTTCTTTTTATTAATGCATTATCATTTGATGGTGGTAATTTGGATTAGTGGGTTATATTTAGATCGTGATTTGTAATATAAAATGATGAAAATAATATCAACATGATATAATTAATCTTTAAGAAAAGATAAATAAGCAGGGGTTAATATGCCAAGCAATAACTTTCATTGATGTATTCAGCTAGGCTCCATATGAAAATGGAAGCTGCTGCAGTAAATCATCTCAACGGTATACATTCATTCTGTCATGAACCTTAGAGAACAGATATGTAATCTTTTACGTGACCAAACAGTGATACAAGTATGTATATATATATATATATATATATATATACATATATTGAAAGGAATATGCTTAGAAGCAGTAGGAAGCAACAGCTGCAACACCAGCAACTATAGCGGAGAATTTAAGGGCAGAGGCACCATTACTGGGTGGTCCAGGGGCGGGTACATTTACTGATGCACCACCCAATTGACCGGCAACAACCTCACTCGGTGCTGATGCCGCCCCTACTACTTCATCGGTGCCAATGGAATCCCCACCAGAAGGTGCAGCAGCGGTGGTGGTTGTTGTTGATGCTGAGGCTAATCCAACCACGGCGATGAGAAGAAGAAGTGCGAGAACAACCACCTTGTTGATGCTGGCCATTATATCACCGTTTGATTTTAGAGTAAAAAATTACAGTTGTTCTCTAGGATAGGACGTAGAGAAAAACTGCAGGGCGATATACAATGGATGAATCGAGACTGCTTATATAGGTTTCATGGTTATGGTGGGATGGATGAGAATCACCATAACTAAGAAGGCGGCAAAGAGGGTGGCCGGAGAGTGAGGATGACCATGAGAGTTCCGGTAATAACTGCTACTATTTTAAGGCAAAGCTCGTTGGCCAATTCAGTTAATTCTGTTTTTTTTTTTTTTTCAAATTATTGATTTTAGTTTAAAAACATATAGGAAATGATACGAACCCATTAAGGCCCAAATGGATTCAAAATATCAGAGAATGTTCGGGAAGCCCGGCCTGCATAGAGCACCGAGTTAGGGCTTTGGAAAACTCGGTGGTGTTAAACGATCCGGCACCTATAACACTTAATATTGCTAACAACTCTGCTCTTACCGTCATTTGCTTTGGAACTGCATTTTCTACTCTTTCTGATTTGCGTCTATCGGAGATGGCGTTAGCTTTCGATGAGTTCGGGAGGCCATTTATAATACTGAAGGAGCAAGAAGCTAAGTCTCGATTGCGAGGTTTGGATGCTCAAAAAGCTAACATTTCTGCTGGTAAAGCCGTCGCTCGCATTCTCCGTACATCTCTTGGCCCTAAAGGCATGGATAAAATGCTTCAAAGTCCTGATGGTGACGTCACTATCAGTGAGTCTCTCTCTCTCTCTCTCTCAGTCTCAAACACACACCATTTTACGACTAAGCTTGGCTGAAGTTTAGGTTTGGCTTGTGGTTTTGTTAGTACCGTAAATGTGTTTCAGGAAATTGTTTGATTGTAACATTTTGAGTCACACCTACTTTGATTGATACAGATACTGTATTATCAACAAGCATCTGTCTCTATATTTATATTATCGGGTTTAAAGATGTCCAAGTGTGTTTGGATAAGTGTACAAAAGATGCAGTAATTCGATTTGTTTCAGTTTTCAAGAACAGAGGAATTTTTGGAGAAGTGGAATCATGCCACAGGTGATGTTATTTTGGGATTGATAGTGTTTTGGAAAGTCACATAGTTTATTCCAAACAATGGTAATAGGAGCATTTCATGGTTAAGCTTCTGTTATCAAGGATGAGTTAGATCCATTGTTTTCTTTGGATCTGTGTCATGAAAGAATGTGTTTGATTGATTTAGTATGTATGTTTACAGCAAATGATGGAGCTACAATTCTGGAGCAGATGGATGTGGATAATCAGATTGCAAAGTTAATGGTCGAGCTTTCAAGGAGTCAGGACTATGAAATTGGTGATGGAACAACTGGCGTTGTTGTTCTGGCTGGATCACTGCTGGAGCAGGCTGAGAAGTTATTGGAACGTGGAATTCATCCTATTAGAGTAGCTGAGGGTTATGAGATGGCTTCTAGAATAGCTGTTGAACATTTGGAGCGTATAGCGGAGAAATTTGATTTTGGAGTGGACAATTTCGAGCCTTTGGTTCAAACTTGCATGACTACTCTTTCCTCAAAGATGTAAGTTTTTTCTTCCACTCTTTTCCTTAGCCAAGGGTGAAATTAAAAATGGGAGGTGGAGTAATTTGCATGTATGGCTGGCTTTCATGTTTTGTTTACTGAATTTAAAGCTTTTATTTTTTATTTGGCAGTGTGAATCGATGCAAGTGCAGTTTGGCTGAGATTTCTGTTAAAGCAGTTCTTGCAGTTGCAGATTTAGAGAGGAAGGATGTTAATTTGGATTTGATAAAAGTTGAGGGAAAAGTAGGTGGCAAGTTGGAAGATACTGAACTAATATATGGAATAGTGGTTGACAAGGATATGAGCCATCCTCAGATGCCAAAAAAAATTGAAGATGCTAAAATTGCCATCTTGACTTGCCCCTTTGAACCACCAAAGCCAAAGACTAAACATAAGGTGGACATCGACACTGTGGAAAAGTTTGAGACTCTACGAAAGCAAGAGCAGCAGTATTTTGATGACATGGTCAAGCAATGCAAGGTTGGTTTCTACTGCTATTTGCAATTATGGTTGCATTTCATTCAATATTCTTGGAATTGCCGAGACAGTTATATTTGATTTGTTCATCTTTTTCACATATCTTCCTTTAAAATTTGAGCGCAGGATGTTGGTGCTACCTTGGTTATCTGTCAATGGGGCTTTGATGATGAAGCAAATCATTTATTGATGCATAGGAACTTGCCAGCTGTCAGATGGGTTGGTGGTGTAGAGTTAGAGCTGATTGCAATAGCCACAGGTGTGAATTCAGCTTCTTAGCGCTCCTGTAACATCTACTGAAGTTGTTTGGTAGTGCTTTAGCATAACATTGTTGCTACCACTCACCTGGCTAAATGACAGCATCTTGCCCTTTAAATTTTAGGTGGAAGAATAGTGCCTCGTTTCCAGGAGTTGACACCTGAAAAGCTTGGGAAGGTAATTCGAAAATTGCTTTCCCACATTTGTATTTTTTTTTTTTATATTTTCTGGATATGCATGGCATCTTAACTTTCAATGCCATGCGGTTGCATTTTTCTGCTGAGTTCTTTACAGAATTCATCCACATGGACTTGTGTTGTGTCATTGACCTTAAATTTTTTCCCTTCCCTTTCCAAATGTTGAAGGCTGGTTTGGTTCGTGAAAAGTCTTTTGGGACAACAAAAGACCGAATGCTGTACGTTGAACACTGTGCAAATTCAAGGGCTGTTACCATATTCATTCGTGGAGGTAAAGGCACATTTCTTCTTGTAATGGCTTGGTTTAGCTTTAGCTTGAAGTAGAATTATAGTTTTTCTTTTATCCCAAATTTTATTGTGATTTTACCAGATATTTCATATATTATTCATGATGTTGTAAGACGTAAGATATTGCAAACAAGAATTTTCTTTCACAATAAATTTCTGATTTCCATTCCCGTTACCATTCACTAAAGCCCTGTGCCTGCTTGCAACTTTGCATGTGTATATGATGGTTACTGCCATATGGTAATTTCAACACATGGTTGAAAGCAACATTGGAAGTGACTTCTCATGATGCCATGAATTAATGTTCATCTTTTGCTGATACTGTGTCTGCTTTTTGGTTCTAGATTGCCAGTGCTTTTGGTGAAGCTTATGTTTATTGCATAATGTTTAACAAATTAGTGAAAAAAGATGAATTGTACAGGATGGAAAGAGAAATGATAGAAATAAGATAAATGTCAAATAATCAGATCAAATGTTTGTTCTGTTTTTTGAAAGAAAATTTTTGGTGTATGGTGATGTATCAGGTAACAAAATGATGATAGAAGAGACAAAACGTAGCATCCATGATTCGCTATGTGTGGCCAGGAATCTAGTTCGCAACAATTCAATTGTATACGGTGGTGGCTCAGCTGAGATTTCATGTTCACTTGCTGTGGAAGCTGCTGCTGATAAATACCCTGGAGTCGAGCAGGTATAATGACATCTTATTTAAGTCTTTCCTTGTTTCTTTTGGCTTCTGTTCTTTCTTGCAAACTGATGGCATTTTATCATATGCAGTATGCTATAAGGGCATTTGCCGATGCTTTGGATGCCATCCCAATGGCACTCGCAGAAAATAGCGGGCTCCAACCCATTGAGACACTATCTGCTGTGAAATCTCAGCATATAAAGGTAACTGGGTTATGCTAACCATACTTTTCCTGCCGGTGATTTTTTCACTTCTTCTCCGTTTCTCTATTTTAGCTGTTAGTTACCCCCTAGTCATTGTGGCTATGTTAATTTTTGTTAAAAAATAATTATGCAGGAGAATAATCCACACTGTGGAATAGATTGTAATGATGTCGGTACAAACGACATGCGTGAGCAAAATGTCTTCGAGACTCTGATAGGAAAGCAGCAGCAGATCTTACTCGCAACGCAAGTTGTCAAAATGATATTAAAAATTGATGATGTCATCTCTCCTTCTGAATATTGATGCGTGATATTTCTAGAGCAACAATGGAAGACAAAAAAACATCATTGGCCAGAATATGGCATGATGAGTCTGTTGGACATGTATTTCTTTCATGGGAGCGTTTGTTAAGCTTGCAAATTTTGGATTCCTTTGTAGTTGAACTGTTTGCTGAGATTTCTATCGTACTTTAATGAGATTCATGAACTCTCCATTTTTTTTTTTTTTTTGTCGTTGTTACCTTGTCCATGTACAAGGGAGAGTCCACATTTGCAGGAAGGAACAACCCGGACTAGAAGCTTGTAATTGCATCGAGTTTGGGTACGAGGCGCCTATCAAGAAAGTAGATGTGGTCCATTGTCAGTGCAATTAATATTATATCCTTGAGCAATGCAATGCATACATTAATTATGCTCAGTGAAAGTTGGTTGGTTTCTGTGAGAATTATATTATTGATAAATTTTATTTGATAACACGAGTTTGAAATTTCATTTTTTTGGTGGATTGCTGTGATATATGTCTTGTTTGTAATCAATATCATGGTATGTTTATAATTATATAACTTCATATTTTTAATATATTATCATTATCTATTTATGAATCATGTATATACATTTATGTTATGTATTTTCTCTCATATTCATTTTTTAATGATTCAACTATTTCTGTTTTATGCGTATTTATTGGATCTTTCATTAATATCATAATTATGGATAAATCATTTGAGCTCATTATTTTCTTCTTTCCTTTCATATCTTTTTTTATATTTTAATCATTTTTATTTTTTTTAATTCTCGTAAGAATTTATATCATTTTACTTGGTATAAATTATTCAACATTTTTCTCATATCGATTCACTTCTTTTCTTCCTTATTTTATCATGTTATGTTATATCATGTTTCATATTTAATACAATATGTTCATATCATGATTAATTTATGATAATATATCATACTTGATTTTATAATACCATTGCATTATTATATCATTACCTCTTTGATCATTTAATGATTTAGGACATTCAAATTAACTAGCACAAACCTGGAATATTCTTTCTTTTGTTAATATCCTTTGATTCGTGAGGATTTCCCATTGATTTACCTAATCATATTGCAATGTTCATCTTTAATTAATATATTTATTTTGTTGCATCATTAATCATTCTTATAATTATATATCATTGTACTAATGAATTACATATCAATATTATTTACTCATTAAATCATAACATTATATAATTAATTACATAATTAATTATGATTAAACAATGATGTTATAATACTTATTGCTTAAACAATTATCATAATTAGTAATATTTAATCATCTTATATTATCTGATTATTTCATCCCTTTTATACCGTTACTTATTAATTATCCGATATCTCAATAGTTAATAGCTGACATGATACTATTAATCATCTTATTATTAGACATATAATCTTACTCGGACTCTTTTCCACTCTCTTCCAACGATCTAAACACTCTTGTAGATGGAATGGTGAAGTGGTCATTTATGTGTCGAAGATGGGAATCAAAATGATTTGATGTTCATGTAATCGCAACTTTGTCAAACATCCAACAAGTATTTGCAATCATTTCCACAGAAGAAGCCTGTCCCATTTATTGCAAGTGGCCATTTCGATAGGCAGAGTTTTGCAAGTTCTAGTCCACCCATGTGCCTGAAATGATATATTCAATATAGATATTGGAAAGATCGAAACCACTCGGATACTGAAGCTGATACTTAACTCATTATTATATAATTATTTTAAAATAATATATATACGAACATACCATTAATCCATCATATTCTTAGTTTGATTACAAACATTCTCAATGGAAATCATATGTAGAGCTGCAACCATTGACACAAGAGTAAACAAACTTCCTAAACTTGTAATTAATTACAGTTGATTTTAGTTTTTAACCTTTTTTTTGTTTTTGTTTTTTTTCCTCTTTTACCATTTACTCTTTTCTTGATTCTCATCCATCATTGATAATTAATCAGCAACGTGAACCCTTCTTACAGAAAAGTGCACCAGCTCCTGCTGTAATTGAACTAACTAGAGAAGATGGTCTAGCGCCTAAGCTAGATGCCCTGGCATAGCTAGAAGATGCTCCAAAACCAGATGGAGTAAAGAATGCACCATTTAGTAATAAATCTCCTTCTGATCTCCAATTCCAGTGCTTCCATTCGCTCTGTGGTGCATCTTCATGTTTAGTCACCTGCAATTGTTAACCATGTTGTTTTTTTCATGTCAAAATGTCAACTTCGTAAGTGCTGAATGATCCGGATGGAGTATCCTCACCTCTTTGTTAAATCTATCATTGGGAGCAACAAATCTATTGCCTTGGCTATTTATTGTAGGATTAGCACTGCCACCAATTGCATACATTTCCCAATGTGTATAGTCATTGTTCACCACATGAAAATATCCATGTCTACATCTGCCATTTGCTAGCATCGATTATTAGTTATCTATTCATTAATAAATATTTATCTAAATCTGACTTATACTCTCATTATCCAATGCAATGTTTTCATTACGCAAACATAAATTCAGATGATTAGTTTCATTTACCTTGGCATTCTTTGGACAAGCCCTTCTCCGAAATGGTTGAAGGCAATGGTGACCTGCATGTTCTTGTCTTGGGTGTAACCATCACTATGACCCAGGAGCATAACCTTGTCATGATGGGCCATATAGTTGTTAGAAATGGTAATAGCCGTAGACCCATGAATAGCATCAATCAACCCATCATTACAGTCTGACAAAGAGCAATGATCAACCCAAACATGGCTCCCTCCAAAGATGGAAACACCATCACCGTCTGATATAGTTCGCCACCCATAATGTCCCGGAGAGTCTCTCACATAAGCATTCCCTCCTCTCTTACAGTCATGAATGTTAATACCATGAATTATAATGTTGGTAACATATTGTATAGTGATACATGGACCGCCAGCAATATGGACACTTGCTCCTCTGCCATCAATGGTCTTGAAAGAATTCATGATCAACTCTTCTTTCAGCTTGATCACCATGTCACGAGCGAAGATTATCCACAAAGGCTCGTCCTGTATAACAGCATGTCTTAAAGTTCCGGGTCTAGGATTGACAGGATCGTCATTGCCTGATTCTGTAACAACGTATATCTTACCATCTCTACCACCAATGGCATGTTTACCAAATCCGATAGCACAATCAGCTAATCTTTGTCTGTTTTTCTCCCAGTTAGGATCACACCTCCAACAATCGTCAATGGGATTGCCTGTCCCGCAAGAAAGAAAACCCAAATTTCTCCTGGAAGCATTGATGCTCCTGATACAAGAAAAACAACAGTTAATCAGACCGTGCGAACAATATACAATGCCATGTACGTACTAAAAGAAGGATTTGGCATAAAGAACGGATACTTATGCACTTCTTCAACTACTTGCTCGGGATCTTCAACTGGTGAAGAGGAAATGCATTTTGGAGCTTGGAACAGAAACAAGAACAATATCAAAGTTGCCATTGCCGCTGCCAATGCTTTTATTACTCTATCTCAAGACTGTAGAGCAGGACATGACCACTTTATTTGCAGAAGTATGAGCTTTATATAAAAGGGTTTTCAAATATAAATAATGCCTTAATTTTGAAAATTACATATAAATCATATAATATAATTAAATTAATCTGAATTTATATTTAATTCAATCCATAAATTAATTTTTTTATTTTTATTCATCTTCTTATGTAATTTTTTTTATTTTAATATAATATTTCTAAAATTCATAGGATAGAAGTCAATTTTTCTTATTGTTTTCGTATTCATAATAATAGTGTAAAAGAAGGATCGATTCCAAATTATTATCAAACAATTTAATTAATATGTAAAATAAAATAAGATTATTATTTTAGGAGGAATGTTATATTTTGTATTTTTTTTTTTAATGATATCTTGTATGGCTAAAAGCAGTTAAATCAGTTAGTTTAGGTAATGATGTGGCTTTCTCTTCTTTGTTTAAGTTTCAGGAAGCATAATTAAAATTGGTCAAGTTAGTGGATGACTTGAATTTAAATGATTATTGGATTAAGTTAATCACTCAACTAATTAACTATCCATATTAATATTCACGTACGTGCATGTGCATGTAAGCCAAAAACTTTAATTACCGATCAAATATACAAGATTATCGATTATCGAAGTAATCGGGTGAAAATGTTTGTATGAAAGCAAGTGCAGAGGTTTCCTTTTCCTTTTGACATATGCATATATATCCTCGAGAGAACCTCTCATCATCGAGTTTGAGTGATTTTATGATAATTTATATAGAATTTTTAGGAACAAAGGTTTTGATTATATATGTCAAAAACCAGATAACAAATATTAGTATTTTCATTACCATCAATCCAAAACTAACAACAGATTAAGGTAGATTAGACAATCAATCAATAACTTGTCTGTGTTGTTTTAGCAAGAACATGGACCGACACTAATCTAAGAAACTAAGAAATCAAACACAACACCGACACTTTTATAATTGATGTTCTTGTCGGTGTCTTCCATTGAAATATATTAATATTTTATTACAAATATATATATATATATATATATATATATATAATGGAAATGAAAGGGTTGATGAGCAACTCACATGCCATAGTTAATATACCAAAAACACATTTACACTGCCTTTTGTATTAAAGTTTATTGGTTGGAGGCATCTCCAATTTAATTATGATTTTTCAATTTTATTTATAAATTATAAAAAAATGATTAATAAATTAATTCTTTGAAAATAATATCATATTATAATTCAATAATATCACTATATTTTTAAAATTTATATTATTTTATTTGAATCGTAAAATAGATTCATTTAACGTCTAACTTTAACACATGAATTATTTAAAATATATTAACATAATATATTTATTACATCTTTTAAATAAAATGGGATCTTACTTTAATAATATAAATTTGAAGAAATAGTTGCCATGCCCACAAGGGGATGTCCGTATCATCGGTGTCAGTCGCTGACGTGTCGAATTCTTTATCATTTACAGGGGGAGCATGTTCTCCCATGTGACGATAGTTTTTTATTCCCCGCCCAAGGAGACCCCACAAACTCTGAAACTTAAGTTTGGACCCTTCGATTCTCTTCTCGGGTGCATTATTAGCCATTCGATCAAAATACACGATGGCCCCCTAGGTAGGACCCAGCATATGCCAAAGTCTAATCTGTAGGAAAGTTCGAGGACGGAGATCTGACGGCTGATATGACTTAGATTTAATAGTACGTGTACGATTAGATAAGTATAGTGACCTCTTCTGATCGGTAACATTCTCACCCACTTTGACACATGGCTTATGCGGCATGTTGCCACTTGGCACATCACTTGCAGCCATTCGTTTGTTGTAGTGCACACCAATATATAATTAAATACTTATATATTCGATTTTATATTCTTAAATTAATTAAAATTTTATAATATTATTATAAAATAAAAAATTTGAGATTATTAAATAAAACTATAATTTTTTTAATATCGATGTTAAAGACATTTACGTTAGGGGAGGAATGGTTAATAATATAACAACAAAAAGAAATTATCAACAAATTTTAACTTTAAATGGGTTATTTTCAAAACCAGGAAAGGTACTTATTTAATTATATAGGTTAGGATATTATATTATATGATATTGGAAAATTATTATGGGTAGGGAAAAACCATATGAATCAATAATGGAGAAGAGGGTAAGGGTTGTAGAGGGCAATGAGTATGCTTGCAATGTAGATTATGCTCAATAGTGACCTATTAATATATATGAGCCTCACATTATATTTTCTTATTACTATTCTATGGTTTGAGTTTATATATTATATGAGATTTTATAATTTTTTTAAAAAAATTTTAAGGAATAAATATCGATATTCAAGTTGTTAAACTTTAATAAATAAAAAGATAAGATAATCGATTACTATGAATGAAAAAAAAAGATAAAAATTGCATATTTAATTGGGAAATGACTAAAAGAAGCTTGAGAATGTGAGTTAGTGGGGGGAAATTGTAAAAGCATTGTTTGGTATAAAATGTAATTATCATTGAACATTAGATAGTGATGTCTAAGCCTAACATTAATTTAGATATTTACACTAGTTAGTGGATGATGGTTCATCTTGAAATGGAGTTAAAAAGTGTCACACCTCCTCGTCGACATCCCACATGCTCACTCACCCATCCATGATCATGACAAGATTGTTTCCACCGACAACGTTCTTTTATTTTATTAATCGTAATTTCAGATTTCCAATTTTGGAACAAAACCATTCTAATTCTCAAAATCAAATGCTACATCGAAAGATTCTTATTCCAATAATCAAGCTAAATTATGGAAAGCTGCGAATGATATTGTACAACTATAAGCTAACAAATGGACAACCTCATTCATTTGAGGTTTAACGTGAACACAAAGACTTTAATCAAACACTTGACTATGTCGTTTAATGTTCCAAATCTTGATGGATCATACAAGAAAGAAAGAAAGGAAAGGAACTCCATAGTACACATGTGGCAGTGAAAAGCATGGTTCATGGACAATGATCATTTGATGTTACGTGGATTAGCATTAAATCAATAAATCTTTAGTGGGTCAATAATTTTTTTGATTAATCATCTTAAAATCTTAACGAACCCATGTCGTATGTTTGGGCTTGCATTTTGATACTACTACTATAAACAGCGGCAACCCATTAGCCCATTTATTGACAAGGGCATGGATGAGGTGAATGATGGGCCATTGACAACCCAAGAGGCAAAACAGGTCAAAGTCGGCAACAAATTGAATTTAAGAATGGAAATCAGCATAAACAAGTTATTAATGAAGCTTAACAAATGAAAATCAACTATTAACAACTTGGGGCTCAAGCTCTAACCTAAATATTTAGCTTCAGATATCCATCCATGTCATCTGCTTCCTGCAGGCTATATATGAGCTTGGAGCCTTCACTACTTCCCTACAAGCTTAAATTAAATCTTTGACCAATGCGACTTCTTTGGAGTTTTTGTTTTTGTTTCTATGTACAGAACTAAACAGGGAAAGCTGCGGGGCAAATGAACTTTCTAACATAGGTTGATATCGACCCTTTCAGGGCTGGCTCTTTCCGTCTGCTCGTTAACAAGTTCAATGCCAAGCTGCCCTTTGTCTCCGGCGCCAAATGCATACAGTTTGCCAGTCTCGGTGAGTGCAAATGTATGCGCATTCCAGTATATGGAATTTGTCAGGCTGATCTGAACAACCCGCTCCTTCACTTCTTTCAGCGATGTTACTAGTTCTGGGCTCAATACATTGGCATGCCTATTTCCCTGACAAGGAAAAAGAAACACAGATTTTTCATCAGTTGTCAGTGTTTCTGTGACTATAATGGGCAAGTCTTCAAACTTGAAGCTATCAGGTACAGGATAAAACCGGACCTCTCCATCCGCGGCAGCAGCAGGGGTGCCATGTCCGAGACTAGCAGATTCGCCGCAGCCAAACGAGTAAACATCACCCTCATCAGAAACTACGAAGGTTGTGTAATCCCCTGTAGCAACATGAACAGCTTTCACGTTGCTCAATGCTTCCACTACCTTAGGAACTGACTCGCATTCTTCGTTTCCATGACCTAAGCATCCATATCGCCCCCATCCCCATGTGCAAACCCGTCCATCACGCCCGACAACTGCAGCATGCCAAGCACCTGCTGCCACCACTGCAGGCTGAAGGTTTAAGAGCTCAAACTGTTTGATCAATCGAGGATACTTTTCATCATTTCTTGAACCATGCCCAAGCTTCCCACCCAATCCGCAACCAACAGAATATACTGACCTGATATACATGAAAAAACATGATACGACACAGCTCAGTAACAACATTCATTGGCCATGAAGCAATAGCAGAAAATTCCCATATGCAAGCAACTTGATAATGTAGTAATCTTAATGTAAAAGTATAACAGATTCAGCAACCCACATGCCACTAGGTTGACAGGCAAGAGCAAGAAGGTAACAATATCCAGCTGCGATTTGTACCACCGGAATATTCTCAAGTGCCCCCAACAAAGGATGAGGTTCCACATCATTTGACTCAGTCTGATGACCAAGTTTGCCATCACTACCCCATGAAAATGTGTAAACACTGCCTTCTCTAGACAGTACAGCAGTAAAGAAATTTCCTATTGCAGCCTGGACAATAAATATGTTTTTCAGAGACTCAACCAGCTGTGGAGTTGTAACCAGTTTGGTTCCTTGACCTACATACTCGGCTTCCCCAAACGAGTCCTTTCCAAAGGCATAGACCTGTCCAGCATCACTAATTAGCATTGTCCTGCCAGGACCAGCAGCTGCTTGAATAATTCGAATGCCTTGTAGGGATCTGCAACGTATTGAAGTTCCATTACTTATTCTAGACAAGTATCTCGATTAGCACCTTTTTTTTTTTTTTTTACTGCATTCACAATATCCAGTAATGATCATAGCATTATCAACCTGATTTGTCGAGGTCGCCATTCCTCTTCAGTGGTCCCATGACCGAGTTGTCCTGAGCTATTAGAGCCAAAGGAGTACACTACTCCTTCCGATGTCACACCAATGCTATGACCAGGTCCTGCAATTGCCTGAGAGTTCTCTCTCCTGCAACATGCTTCTCCAGCCAGTAAAAATCTCAGCACTAGTTTCCATGATCCCCCACATCTTTGTTTAAAACATTGACGCTCTTCAGGAGTCATTGGCTTAAAAATGGCTCTCTTTTGGCACATATCCAGAGCTGCAAGCTCTGCTATGGACAATTCACAGTCGGGGGCAAAGTTTGCAGGCTGCCTAAAGAAGGAACATGTTGCCTGCAATAGCCACATTCAAAATCATATCAGCAGCATTATCAATTCTAGCATTGCAAACTAGTTTCATCAGAAAAAATATATTGGAAAGGGTACTTGCCTCTAGTTTTGCAAGATCTTGAGGATCCAAATTGCAGGTAGATAGAACATGGAGGACGATAGATGGACTAGCAGCTAAGGGGAATTCTCCCGGAGAGGAGTCCCCAAAACAATGGCGTTGATTTCGTTGAAATGTCGATACAGGAGAAGTAACAACGATGGCAGAAATGGGCTGATCAGCTGTTAAATTATGGTATTGGATACTTGACGTTCCACTTGTTGTGGCATCCATGGGCACTGCTAATTTAGTGCAGTGCCCAAACTTGGCAAAGAAGATTACCTAAGTTGCTAAATAGTTCATTGCAAACAGAGAGCCAATTAGCAAATTAGTGTTGATGACCATCTTGGATGAGATTCGTATGATCCAAAACCTTAGAACAGGAACTAGATTAAATGGTGAATAAGTGTCGGTCCAATCTACTACCTTAATATTTCAGTGATCAGCAAGCTCCAATTCTCAAACCTACAAGTAAACAAAACATTTCTCATAAAATTTCCATACATGGCAACAACTAAAAAGCAAACTGAAGCATGTTATCATCATTCTATTTGCTTGATTGAAAATTGATGAAGGGTAACTAACTAATGAATTAGATCCTCAAACAAAAACGACAGATGAAAAACAAAAGGGCTGTCTGATCATGACATAAACAAGTAGGAGATCAGATCATCCAAATTCTAAGCTTGGTTAAAGCAATTTTTGATCATCCAATTGAATTGGAGGAATAAATGGCGATAAATAGAAGGACCAAATGGAGAAAATGAACCGATTTAAGGGGATTACGAGAAGGGAAAGCTTTGAAGATAAGAATACTATACTATTCTAAGATGAAAGGATATTCCCACACCTAAAGAAACCCAGAAAGCAAAGAATTCCATAATCAAAAGGCAAACTTCTATTCACGTAAACTCATTACAACACACAACCAAAAAAAGAATTTTTGACCTGATCAATGATGACCCACATGATCAAATGCCAGAAACCATTGATGAAAACCAAGAAACAGAGGATTATCATCAAATACTCAAATACCCAACAAATGAAAACCACAAAAATCTCATCCTTTTAGCAAACCCAGATCAAAAGAAACATGCAATTGACAAGGAGTACACCTGTTGACCAAAAGAATCATAAAACAATCTCAACCCAAAAGACCAAAAACGATGACAGAGAAACACAACAGAGGAACAAATGGTTTGACAAGTTGATCAGCTGTGCGTTACGAGGATTATTACAGATTGTGATATAAAAAGAAACGGGGATTACACATAATAAAGGAATACGGATGATCAAAACCCATCTGCTTCTGTCAATTATTGATCAAAGGAAATTACAGTGTTATTTAGCCAACAAAATTAAACAAAAAAAAAATCAAAACTTTATAGATCAAATAAAAGAAACAGAGAACTGATTCTTTTATCTTTTTTCTGCACAAAGATTGGTCTGTATCTCTATAAAAGAGTGAAAGATTGACAATTTTTCCCAAACTAAAAGAGAAAATGAAGGGAATTTCTATGATTTTCTTTATTGTTATGTGTTTTTTTTTTTGGTTTTTGTTGGTGAGAAAAAAGAGTGAACGAGAGAGAGAGAGATGTCTGTGTTTGATTTATACCTATACGTTTTACAGAGGAGGATGGATGATGAGGTGTCACTTCTATGATGATTCATATTAATATTGATAATAATTTGGTTGAAATTAGAATTTCATGATCTTACGGTAATTTGTTCTTCGGAAGCAAGAGAGATTCATCTTGGCACGACAGTTTCCGTTCAATTCCATTATGAATTTACCTCAGATTATAATACATTTATTGATAATCTACTCGAATCGAAAATCCTAACCTTAATATAAACATAATTGTTCATTGGATGAAGTTTTTATAATTTGATAAAGATTCTTAATCCTAGAATGATTCCATCCTGATCAAAATGTGAGAAAGAGGAGAAAAAAGTGAATTATTTGGAGTAAATGCAAATGCAAGGCACTGTGGAAAGCCACCAACACAAGAATTTGACCATATTCCCTTACGATTGCCAAGAAAAAGGTATTCTATGAAAGTTGATAGAATTACACGAATTCGTTAGTTTGGATGATAAATGAATATCTAGAAGCATCATTATTAATTTATTCATCATTTATATCATTCGTATGTATTTTACATAAAATTTTATCTTCTAATAATTAAGACGAGCTTAAATATTCAACTAAATTTCAAAAAGGTATGTAATTTAAGATTTATCATTCATCGTTCTCAAATTAAATCAAAAATTATATATGTTAATTAACAAGAACAATCAATAACTAAGGATACAAAACATAAAAAAGAAAGGTAAACTTATAATTCACTTTTTGAAAGAAAGGCTTCTTAGAGATGGCATGAAACTCAAAATTGGCATATACCCATTTAAATTAGACAAAGTTATAGTCAAATGGGCCAATTTATACATGAAGATACTAATTACAATGTCTTTATTTCATATTTACATCTGTCTATGTATGAAAATTGTTGTCATTCATCACTCCAATCCAACATATGAGTTCACAAATAATGTCATTTCAACTTCAAGCCCACTCCCAAATTTTCATTCAATCATTTCCTTCTCATGACTTGAAAGTATATCATATCAATGATATGTTTTTTATAATATATATATATATTGATGAAATGCTTTTTTTTTAAGATTTAAATAGTATTTTAAAAATTTCTTATTTTTAATATTTATCAAATTTGATATTTTTGTATTTTATATATCATCTCGTTAAATTTATAAATACTTTAAACTAAATATTATTTTTATCAAATATATATATTTTAAAATATACATGTTTTAGAATCATATAAATTAATTAAATATTAAATTATTTGTTTAATAGAATATAATGTTTCCATCATTTTTAGAAGAATATATTAAATTGTAAGCTAAAGTATGATGTAGTTAATTAATTTTTAACATAAAGTAAAATCATGACAATAATAAACAAATAAAATAAAAAAGATAAACAAAAGATTGATTAGTGAAAATGATTAACAAAATTTTAAAATATATTTGAATAATGAAGAAAATTGATTAGAGGTTCATTTTTCTAAATAGAAAAATAGCTAAATATATGAAAAATTTATAAAAATGTTACTCTTTCATATTTCATTATTGAGTTCATGAAATAATGTCAAAAATAGAAATTTATAAATAAGATATATATTTGATAATTTAAATTTTTAAATTAAATAATTTTTTAAATATAATAATGAAATATTTTTTTGTTGATATGAAACGTTCTTAATATTAATTCGAGTATCTAATTCTTCAATGGGTTAAGTTAAAATATCACATAAGATATGATTTCTTTTAATTCTATTAAATCATCATGAGAAAGACTTCAATTATAATATAATCGATAAATTTAAAACGCAATCAAGTAAATATGATTTATGTTAAAAAATTATAAATTCATTCATAAATCAAATTTAATAATATGTTAGATTTTTTATATTTCAACCCATAAAAAAGCCTGTTTATTAAATAAATAATTCAATAAAACAGGGAAGTGAATCGTATAATAAACTCAAAGTGACTTTAATATCCCACTAATGATCATAGATTACTATCGAACTAAGGATGTTTATGAAAAAACAATTCCACCAAGATGATAAAACAGAACAGTTTCCATAGGATTCCATTGCTGTGGTAAGAAACCCTAGCTCAGATAAGGCCACCGTGACCATGACCATGACCATGACCATGACCATGACCACCACCTTTCCAATTTTCAACTGGCACCCTTTATCATGCCACCATTTTCTAAATCAACTATTTTCAAGTTACCAACTATAATTAATCCTAATGTTATTTAAATATATATAATAATGCTATGATTTGTATATTAAAATTAAATGAAATACAATTTAAATTATTTTTACCCAAATCATGATAAATTTGAATATAGATAATTTATCATTTAGAACTTATAGTTGAATATATTATATTTTGATAATCAATTCAAATCAACATGATATACTAAATGAAATCTTTTGATAAATATTTATTATCATCATCGATAGGGAGAATATTTTTATAATATGTTTTATTTATATAAATTTGGTGTGTACAAGTTGTCCCATTATTGCGGACAAGGCAACGTATTGTCACCTATTAATTATGAAAAGAAAACGTTCAAGTACATATAAGAGTTTCTTTCTTTCTTTTCGTTAAAATAATGATATATTAATAAATATATAATTATTAATATAATCGGAATCATAAGTATTTGATGATTGTGGTACAAGTTCATATGGATCATCAACTGGAACTAGATTTGATAAAAGTGTGTTGTCATATTTCATTAATTTAGTATGCTATTTTTATAAACATGTAGAAGATGAGATTACAACGTGTACGCCAACACTTCACTAATTAAGTGTGTGTTTGGTAAAGATTTTATATTAGCTTTTAAATTAGCTTTTAGATTTTAAGATAGCTTTTAGTATTTTTTAGGTGTTTGGTATTAGCTTCTAAAAGAGCTTTTAGATTTTTAAATGACTTTTAAAATAGCG
>CANYBF012834433.1:0-10647 GCA_948192965.1 Dalechampia spathulata | reverse complement strand
ATAATAAAAACTAATTTCACCTTAATTAAAAAACTAATCTCACCCTAATTAAAAATTACACCCAATAATTATTCAATAACATATGTCAATTGCCTTACTTCGGATCCTTCCCTCCTGTGTCTTGCCTCTTCCTGTATCTCTGATTCTCTTACTCTTCTTAGCTGTTGACTGCCCTTGATCTTTATCTCGAGACAACACAATTTTGCTCATCCATTTTTACACTTCTTCTTCCATTATCAATCACTGCAGAACTCCATTGTTTTGGAACACGCAAAACCACCACGAAATGGATGCTGATCATAACCAACAGCAGTGAGTAGAGGTTATTCATGCTTGGTCTGCTCCAAGATCTCTTAGTACCTCTCTTCTGTATTCTTTTGCTCAGGTTTCTTTTTTCCCTCTTGATTGCTTTGTTGTTGAATGGTTTTGTGGGCGAGAATTCTGGCTTGATGATCCATTTGCTATTTTGACAAGACCCGACATTTGAGCTTACGTTGCTTGGAAACTTCACTGATTTCGGGTTTTCCTTTGTTTACTTGTAGAGGGATGATGTGGAAGTTCTTGATGAGCCATTGTACGCAAATTTTCTAAAGGTTACAGGTGTTGAGAGGCCTTACAGAGAAGAAGTTCTGTCTAAAATGGTATGCAACGATGTCACCTTTCTTCTTCTAAACTTTATCATTTATTTCTGTAGTCAGTGACGGCTCCACGGGGCCGGAGGGTGGCCCACTGGTTTACGCATTTTGAGTTCTGAGTGTCTGTCAAATCAGGATAAGTAATGGTTTTCAGCTCAGAGATGTATCCTGTTGTGCTATGTAACGATATCGGTAGGAATTCTATGATATTCTTATGTTGAACCAGGGTGATATCAAGTGAGATTTCAATTGTTGTTGAATTAATTATGAATTTATGATATTTGTTCACTTTGACAATTTATAGCATCCAAATATCTCATTATGTTGGTATGCTTCTTGCTGAAATTTGGTTCTCTTGCCGGTAATAGGAATCTGATGGAGCTAAGGTGGTGAAAGACATAATATTTGGACCAGGAGGAAAGAAGTATCGATTCTGTAAGGTACTCATAATCTGTTCTCCTTGCCATTCACGGGTTTAGAGCTTTATCCATTTCTTGTTTCTGATATCTTCTCGAGAAGTGCAAGAAGTAAATGATTGGCATGCTCCATACAGATCCACCGACACAGTCTGATGCTTGTTGCAATGTCATTTCACTTGATGTTTTGAGTTGAGAATACGGTTTTTCTTTCTCCTGCTGCAGCACGTTTCGAAGCAAAATCTACCTGGTTTGCCTGATGACTTGATGAAGAAAGGAAAGCATTTCATATTGATACGCAATCCCCTTGATATATTGGTAAGATTTTTGTAATCAGTCAGCTTCATCTATCCTAAATTGAGAAAATAAGGCAAGCCTGATAGACCTTATGGTTTGAAGGCATTCATCTTTATTGGAACAGCTTGTTTTGAAAATGGTTGTCATGCCTAATGCTAGTGGTTTCAACTTGTTCTGAAAAATGATCAACTTAACCAGCTTCAACATTGTGAAGTTTCAGACATGAGTGTTGCTGTTGTCGCTGACAGTTTTATCTCCCATTTGTTTTATGTTATCAGCCATCTTTTGAAAAGGTTGCACCGTCATCCATTCTTGAATTGGGTCTGGCAGAATTGGTCGCTATATACAGCAATCTGTCTCAGTTAGGAAAGCCTCCACCTGTTATTGATGCGATAGACCTTCAGCAGGATCCTGAGGTTTTCCAATATTCTCTGATATTCTGATTCTTCCTGATGGTTTAATACAGTGCCTATCAAAAATCTAGTTTCCATTTCTATTTGTTGGGTTCTACTTTGTGCAGGGTACCTTACGTGGTCTGTGCGAGGACTTGGGTATTCGTTACGATGATGCTACGCTCAGGTTTGTCTACTCAAAGATGACTTAGTTCAGAAAGCCATATATTGACAGATCACGTTCACTTAATTCGTGCCTCTAATTACAAGCAATCATGCACACAGCATGTCATTCTCATGAAATACTATTCAACTGAAATCTTGGGTTTGATTGTCTGGTGTTTGTTCATTTTTTCAGATGGGAAGCTGGTCCAAAACCTGTCGATGGAATCTGGGCTCAATGGTGGTACAAAAGTGTGCATCAATCAACAGGCTTCAAACAAGCAAGAAAGTATCCTCAAGTATGTAGTTCCTACTTCCTGTTCTGATGCAAACACAAACACTATGTTCGTTCTGCTGAAACAAAGGAGTCAAAAGATCTATCTGATCCATATAACCAGTCTTACTGTATCTTCTTGGAAGTGATGGAGTAAGGATAATGAGAATAAGATGAACTAAACAGGCAATTTCTGACATCCCAGAAAATAGTCGTGCAAGTTTGATGCTATCCAAAGCCTGCACATGGGCCTTTTCGCCGAAAGTTTATTTTACTTTTGTTATCATCAGCCCTATAATCTCTCTGATTCCATATCCTGGAAGTTTATTTTACTTATTCTCACGTTCCATTTCCTTTTCAGGCATTTCCATTTGATCGATATGACTTGTTAGAGCAAACTCTGCCTTTGTACGATATACTTAGGCAGCATGTGAGACGGACATCATCCCTTTTGAAGAGCCCCTTACCTCCTCCAGACATTCCAATTTCTGCAAATGAGAAGTTACTTGCATGGGTCGGGGACAAAATTCTTCTACGTGAAAGTGCTAAGGTTCATGGTTGAAAGAAAACGTGACAATCCATTTTGCAGTTTTCACCAAGTTGCACTTCTTCAGCTTCTGTCTTGTGGTTTTCATCAGGTTTCCGTGTTCCATTCGGTTGTCCAGGGCTCATGTCAGATTGAATACATCTGAAGTCTTTGACTCATAATGAACGACAACCTGATTTGTTTTCATCAGGTTGTTCGGCAAAGGCTCTAGCTTTCAGAAATGTTCCAACTCGTGATGAGGTTTGAATTTGTTTAGAGCTGTTCTTGGTTGTTTTTCTTGAGGGAATTTGATCAGTGCGTCTCTCTGTAAGAAATTTGCATCTATTTTCCAGGTCAAAGAAGCCGTCTTCAGGACTTTGATTTCAAACGGAATGTTTGACAATGCACATGTCCGACTATCCCTTACTCGAGGAAAGAAGGTTCACTGTTCTCTCTCTGTCATCTGTATGATTGTTGCAACCACCTGCTACTTTATGAACAACATAACGGGACATTCTTTCCTTCTATTGGTCTATATAAGCTATCCGCATCGATCTTCATCTGCTTCCTCTCGTTTACAGGTTACTTCAGGCATGAGCCCTGCATTTAACCTCTACGGATGCACTTTAATTGGTAAGCTAACTCTTCCTTCTCATATTTGCTTGACTGGTATGTGTATCAAAGTCACTGTGTCAAGCTGTTGATGCTGAACAGTGCCTTCTTTAGTTCTTTTCTGCTTTTGTCAATTCAGAGACAAAGCGTGGAGTTGGCTGGGGAACTAGGCTAGAGTGCAAAGTTTATTAGCTTTCCTTAGTTGCATTTATAGTTTCAATTAATGACAGTGCTTCCTGAATGGAAACCACCCGTTTATGACAATACACATGGCATAACTCTCGTGACTGCTACAACTCGGCGTAATTCACCAAATGTAATGTTTCTTATCCTCTTTTTAATCTTCTTGATTTCACTACTAGCATTTAAGAAGCAAATCTGCAATCTCTGGTCATGGTTGTATGATCAATTTCTTCAAGACGTAAGCATATGAATATACTTACAGTAACATTAGAATGAACAGTTATTGAATACTTTTCAGAAGCTTTATTCAATCTGTGCGTCTTACTTTTAGCTGTTCTTTTGTTTTTGCCATATTACTCCAGAACTTGGATTCAAAGCTTCACCACAACAACCTCCTTAACAACATTTTAGCAAAGGTATTCTCCAACCTGATGACATGTTGCAGTTCTTTTACGTCGAATAATAAATCAGTATTTGTGTTCGTACCCTTAGTCTTATCTGCAAAGTCAACTCCATCATTCATTATGTCGGTGAAATCTGGACCAGAAATGTTATTTTCATTTCAATTGCTGCAGATAGAAGGGAATAATGCAGATGCAGATGATGCAATCATGCTTGACAAGGATGGTTATGTGTCTGAAACAAACGCTACAAACATTGTAAGCCTGTGTTCTTTGTTGCTGTTTCTGATGCCTGACTTGCATGAGTCAAACTTGTATGTTACTCTCATCGGATTAATTCCTTTGTAGTTTCTAGTGAAGAAAGGCCGTGTTTCTACGCCTCATGCTGATTATTGCCTTCCTGGAATCACAAGAGCTACTGTAAGTTTTCTGAACTTCCATGAGTCCTATATCGGGAGACGATGCACAAATCCATGGAATACTATTTCCCGAGGTTCATGCACCAGTACAATTTCTGAGGTTGCAGGTTATGGATCTAGTTATAAAGGAGAATTTGATTCTGGAGGAACGAAGAATCAGTCTATCCGAGTTTCATACTGTAGACGAGGTTCATATATGGCCAGCCACTTGTTGCAATGAATGTGTATATTTACCTGTGCCATTTTCTCACTAAAATCTCGTTGGCTTGTAGGTATGGACGACAGGAACCATGGGAGAGCTTAGCCCGGTGAGTATGTTTCTTTCAGAATTTTGAATTTCTTATTCTGCAAACCTGGCAATTCAGTCTGCCTGCAGTTTGATCGTTTCTACTTGATCCATAGTCCAACTTGATTAGGACGCTGACCTGAAATCTGTACATTTCACTTCATCAAGGGTCTACGGAGCTCAGCTGCTTAAGATTATAATTTTCTCTGAGATTGTAAATGACCTTCCTTTTCCCACACGGAATGTGTAGTTCATGAGTCTGCTGTAACATTATAACAGGTTGTCAGGATTGATGGACGTGAAGTTGGAGAGGGTAAAGTGGGACATGTAACTCAAAGGTTGCAAAAAGCTTACAGAAAGCTGACAGAAGAGTCAGGAGTGCCAATTCCATCTTGCCAGGACAATTGAATGGCACTGCTCCTGAAGGTATGTATGTATAATCTGCTTCCTAGATATTATAATGAATCCTTCCTCAGATGCTGACGAACATTATGACTCAAAACATTTCCATATCTGAGCTTCCAGAAGACAACCTGATATCTACAAGCCATGCCAGATCGTCCACCGAATCAACAAAAGAGACCTGCTGCATCCTGAAGATGCTAATAAATGGGTGTTGCTTCCAAGGAATCAAGGATTTCTGAATACCCTTTTGTAATAAAGGATGTATGAGATGGAAAAGACATTCCTTCTTGGTGGGTGTCAACGATAAAAATCGAAATTTTTTTTTTAAAAAAAAACATGCCTTTCAATAATCATAACCAAGATTCTGTATTCTGAAATGCATATCGGGACATATATGAATTGAATTAATCAATCAAAATTATAAATTTGATTAAATTATAAAATTGTAATGAATAATGATTCTATAAAAATTTTCCGATCACATGCGGGAGGTGCCATTGACAGGATCTGTACATGTAGAAAATATAGTTAATATGGGAATCTTTATACAAGAAAAGAAGGCTGCGGAAAATTGGGAGGACGGCTGCTTGGCTGCTTCATGTCTCTATTATTTTCACTTTCACCTTTGTCTATTTTCTGATTTGGACCGCCCCTTGTTTATATATGGTTTTCCTTGTTACAAATAATTTAATATATACCCATTAAAAACTCTTAATCTTGATATCGAAAATGATTATCGATCAATATCTTGTTATCGAGATTAAATTTAATATTGAAAAAAATGAATTTGAACTATTTAAAATTATATTAATATATGATTTGTATTAATTATCAGCGATATAATAAAAAAAATTAGATCATATTATAAATTGATTCATTATTTGATTTAAAATATTATATCAAATTTATATCATTAATTTATAATCTTAATATGATTTTGAGGAGCATATGTGAAATTAACTTATATGATATGATAGAGGGAAGGGAATAATATGAAATTATTAATCTTAATCTAAAATATATTAAATTTATATGTAAAAAAAAAAAAAAAGACCTGAAAATCCAAAAGAAGGGGAGAGAATGAAAGGTGATGAGAATAGAAAAGGACCCACAAAAAAAGTAAAAACAGTAAGAAAACATCCTCCTTAGTGCAATAAACATTCTTTCAATCACATTAAGAAATGATTATAGGGTGACCTTTCTGAGGTGTTGATTGCTTCCCATCAACTACATATTCAACTCCTCCTTCATTAATTAATCAGTCAATTAATTGTTCTTTTCCGCCATTTCTATGATTCCTTGAGCATAGTCTAAGGTATATGATACTTTTACAAGGCATTCTACCTCTGACTTCACCAGCAATGTGATATATATATATATATATATGTGGGGAAAGGACTGATATTACTGTGACAACATGTGAAGATGTCTTGTCTTGGTGTTAAAATTGGTATGTGACATTCCAGCTTAACAATATTCATATGACTTTTTTAAAATATATACAATTATTGTCTGTTTTTTTTTTATTATTTTTTAATGAGAAAAATTACCAAAGGAAAAATAAATAAAAATAATAAATTAAAAATGTGTGAAATAGAGGGATACTTCATTATGAATTTCTCTCATCTAACAATTCTCAATCATCAACTTTATTTTATTCTCTTTTATTATTTCAAGACATTAAATCCCCACAACCACACCCACCCTTTTATATACATATATATATATATATATATATATGCCTTGGGATTCTACCATGAACACAGTTCAAGTTCATAGTGATGGGGCTATGATCATCTTCACTACCCATATGGGTTTGATTTGATGCCACATTTTTTCTGTTTTTTGGGAATTTAACTTTAGTTTTTCATTCAAATCCCATATTCTTGGTCTACTTTCTACAAAATATTTATTAGACAAACTTCTGAATTCGAATCACTCTTAGTAAAATAAAAATAAAAGGTTAAGTTAGGTATAGATGATGGCAGCCTTCTGTAGTACTTTGAGCTTTGATGCATGCATGCATGCATGAAAGCTTTTCCATTAATCTTTTTCAGTCTCACATCAAGATCTTCAATCTCAGTCGCTCTGCCTCTTCACTTTTCTTGTAATCTTTAGATATTTTCGTATTTCGTATCAATTTTAACGATGTATTTATTTGAATCCGATTCATATTGAATTGATAATTTTTTGCTTTTTGAATTATTAAAGGTAAAATAAAATAGTATTATAAAAACAAAAATGGAGATAAAACATGATTAAAAGAAGATACAGAGGATTGATGGATTTGAAAGGGTGAGTTGGCATAAAGTTTTTTGTCCATGGCCCATTTTAGAACACACTTCAGATGAATTATGGCAATTATTATTAGTATTAAATATATAAAACTATAGATTAATATTGGTTGAAATTGAGTTGAGCCTAAAAATGAAGAACTACCCAGATAAGGTAACACATTAATTAAGGCAAAAAAAAAAAAAAAAGAGATGAACTTGAAGATGATCCAATTACTGACAAGATGAATAGTTTCTCAGTTCATCATGGAATACTCTTCTTGAATCCTACCTAGCATCTGATACACTGCTGTTGCAATTTCATCGACACAATTCAGTTCACAGTCATCTTCTACCTGCATTCAAATCCCACCTTCAAATCATCAGACTCTGATCTAAGAATTTACAGTATCATGATGTTTTTAATCCTGTTAATGTGTTTAGGACAATGTTGTAGTTAGTGGGTGACGGTCGGAAGTTGAGCTAAGTTGATGGGTAATTGATGAACTGACCTTGACGCTGAGACAATAAAGAACAATTTGCTCGATGGTGGTGACATTCAAGTGAAGGATGGTGAGTCTCATGGCATGCAGACCGGAAACGATCTTCAAGAGCTGTTTGGGTCTTCTTTTTAATCTTATTTTGAGATTTGCATGACTTTCAACCATTGTTACTTCTATGTCAGCTACGGTGGATTGATCAGTGAGGCTAGTTATGGAGTCATTGGCTGATGCTGGTGAGTTATCAGAGCGAGTGATGCTCGTTGATGAGTACTGTGGGAATGTGAAAAATTCAGAGAAAGGCAGTGGATTGTTCGATGCATTTGGATCAACCCCGTCTGGTTTTTCTTTTATCTCTTTATGACCACCAAGTAATTGCAGGCGTTGTTCGAGCTCCTTCACGAAATTAATGGCGCCTCCTATGATGGATGCTTGGTCACCCTATTCAAATCATCAATACCATCATCTAAATACATATATATACATGGGTATAGATTTCATATAGAACATGAAACTAAACAGAGGGAAAAAGGAAGAAAAAGAGTAGAACAGTACTCGTTGAACGTAGGACTCGGGCATTAAAGATCGAAGAAGGGAGAGATAATCATTCATTTGTTTCCTTCGATTGCGTTCTACAGCAATGTGGGTCATTCTCTGATTCTCTATTTCTTCTTTATTCTTCCTACTTCTGGCTCTTCTTCTCTTTGCACGAGCAGCTGGCATGACAGAAGATTCAGGAACCAAGTCACCATGGCCAGCAGAAGGAGAAGAAGCTAGCCCATTACTGGCACAGGTGTTAGCAGAATCTTGACAAGGGTTGATTTGCAGGACTTCATTGAAATGATTAGGGAACATGTTGCTGGAAGGCGATAACAAAGAAGAGCTGCTGTTATTAGTAGTACCACACCAATCACCATGAACAAAATTTTCTGTCTGGTTGTCGAGAAAATTGTCAAAAGAGTGGACAGCAGCTTTCTCTTCTTCTCTTTCAAGCAACCCAAAATGATCATAGCTCCAATTACCACCAAGTAAGCTGTAGAGTTCTTTGCTAGTATGGCCAAAAAGATCTTGCTGATAGATCACAGCTTCTAATGCCATCCCCTTGCTTGAAATTTTCTTATTTTCTTGGTTCCTCTGATCCAAGCTTCGGCCCTTCAAATCAAACTATATCAGAAAGAACCCAAAAAGAGAGAGGGATTCTTTCTTTTTCTTGCTTCTTTAAATTTGCTTTTCGGGTGTCGAATCGATGCAGAAGCCATGCTTTTTAAAGACTCTTATCACTCATACATATATCTACAGGACTTGTTGCACGTGAAACAATTTTCATATTTCCTTCCTTTTCTTTTTATTTCATTCATCAACAACACATCCTATTCATAAACTTCTCGTTCTAGTTTATGAATAAACTTCAAGATATCGAGTTATATTAATACATTTGAAAATTAGCCAAAATACTATCCATTTTTTATAATTTGATCCATATATTTATATATCAATTAAGTCAATAGTGATTTTTAATTTATAATAAAAATTATATATATAAAAATATGAAGATAAATACATTATATATATTAAAAGGGCTATTTTAAGTACTCGATAATGTGTTTTCTTTAATTTAATTATTAAAATATATGTAATCTCATTGCTAATCATCTTATATTATCATATATATGTTATTAAAAAATGATTTCATGTTTGGAAAATAATTTTAAAAATCTAATTTTATAAATAATTTTTAATGATTAACTAAATTATTTTTATAAATTTTAAATTTATTTATTTATTTATTTATTAATATCACTCTTATAATAAATAAAAATATTTGATTTAATTTTGCTGATTTATACCAACAAGTTTATGGTAATTATTCTGAATCAGATTATAAAAAGGGGAAAAGGGAATTGAAAGGGCATTATCATAGCTGGAAAATAATGGCGGAGAAGAAGAAAAGAAGGGGCAGCAAGAGCCACTCGCGGAGGAAGGGGGTGAGGAGCACCGCAAAACAAGAGCCAAGAAAACATGGAAAGTGAAGAGCACGATGGGGGTGAAAGCGACGAGGAAGAGCGAAAGAAAGAGGAGTTCGTCATTTGGTAATAATATGGTCGGAAATGGTACGAAGCTGAGCCTTGAGATTTGTGAAACCAAAAAGAAAAAAGAAAAAGAAGAAGAAGAAATTGCAGAGAGATTCTTACAGTGACGATGAGGAGAAGCAGATGAAGGGAAAGTAAAGGTGAGCTCATACCATTGTAAAAGCTGTATTGCTTTAAGCTTGTCAGATACCCTCCATACCCTCTTTTTTCCTATTCACTTTCATTCTATATTATCCCCACATTTTCATTCATACACACACACACACGTATATTAATCTTAGTTCAAATACCATATAGTTCTGTAAGGATGAGAGATTCTTTCTATATATATATATATATATCGTAAAAAAAGAGTCAGTAATATGAGGGAAAATACTCGAATTTACTCGGTGATAACCATGATTTTTACCTATATTTTTCCCCTTAATATAATGTCCTTTTAAGCATTGTTTTCATATTTTTCCCTTCAAACATAAGCATATAATATAGTATTTCATGCATTAGTCATATTCTCATGCATCATATTCATATATTATATACTTAACATAATTTCATACATTTTCATACATGTTTTGCATAATTCTCATGATATTTCATATAGCTTAGGAATTAGTTTTATTTAGATGGATTTTACATGCATTTAATAAGTTTCTTAGGTGTTATTTTATAGTTAAATAATAGTTTTAGGTCTTAGAATTTTAATTTCCACATCTTAGTTTAGAAATTAGCATTTTTACGAGTGTTGCGAGTCATACACGACTCGTGTATGCCTTACA
>CANYBF012833728.1:0-14808 GCA_948192965.1 Dalechampia spathulata | reverse complement strand
TTATGTGATTCATGTCATGTCATTTGCGTTTTGTTATCTGTATTCTGCTGTTTTGTTCTGTTTTACGTTTTTCCTGCGGAGAGTTGTTTTGCAGGGGCAACCGGGGATTTGGATTCGTTGATTGGGACACAGGCCCGGGACTCATTTGAGGCCCACTTTACTGGATTTTCATCGAGATGGATTCTGGAGCACGTGAAAATTTATCCTGTTGTTGCATTTTAGTTTCATTTCATTTTCGGTCGGGTTGTATTAAATACCCGAGTTTTATTCATTTCTAGTCGGGTTGTATATAAATACCCGAGCTGCTTTTTATTTTCTGTTTTTTTTATTTTCTGCTTTATTTCTGCTTTACTTTCTGCCTTTACTGCTTTCATCTGTGCTACATGCTCTTCTGTTTATTACCATGGAATTGGACCTATGTGAACTTCAACCTAACTGTGTATGATTTGCGCTTTTATTAAAACCGGATTAAGTGAATATGATAAAATGGAATACGAATAAAATCGAAATGCCGAACCCGTTCTCTGAAGAAATTCGGGCTGCTTTCCCTCAGCAGGAAGGCTCAGGTTTACATTTTCCTGACTTGTTTGGTTACTCAATTGAGTTAGCTAGATGAGTCAGGTGGCGACTCCACTTTCTCGACGCGATCTGTCTAGTTCCTGTAGTACTTCAGGGGTCTATACTGACCAAGAGCAAGCACCACGGCATCTCACGCCGAACAGCGTGTGACACTCCCGCGTCCGAGATGTGTCACTCTCACACTACTATATGTTAATTTGGTTATTTAATCTATTTTGACAATTCCCTTATTAGTTTCTTGCAGCTTGATATTACTATTTAAAATCATCATTAATAATAACTTTACTAATACACACCTAATAATGAAAATATCCATGCTAATGTCTTGTTATATGAAAATATACTTAGTTTGTTCAATTATTTAACTTAATTCACTATATGTATTTATAATGATCTTACAATTCACAGATTAGAATCATTATATCAATACTATTAAGCAATTCTAACATTATTTCTTGTTAATCTCCTCTGATAAATTTTGTTTATTCTTATTCTAATATTTACATACATATAATAATATAGAAGGAGAACCAAACTAAGCCTTTTAGTTCTCATGTGTGTATAGCCTACTTGTTTAACATTTAAGTGAGTTTCTTTAGTGCTCTTTTGCCTTTTATTTTCATTATTTTTATTTTAGTTTTCTATTAATTGGTACATGATATCTAATTAAAGTAGTTATGCCTAACTTATTTAGTCTTTAGTGTCATTCTTCTCTATTTACATTAACGTGCTTGTCATATAAATAATACCCTTACTTCCAACACCTTGTATCTCTAAATTAAATAATATATATCAAACACATAATTAGTCTATTTACAACGAAAGCTACTACTCATTTTAATCTTGTTCATTCCATGGACTATTAATGAGGCATGGGTAGGACATATATTTATACATATGCTCATGATACATTTATATAAGAAACAACCTTTTAACACAACTAATTCATGGGATGTCATGCCTATAAATTACTTATTTTCTTTTAAGTTTGTATTATGTTCTTATTAGTTTATAAGCCATACCTACTATTATACACCTTACAATTTGAGATAGTCCTCCTCAAGTCAACACACACCCTAGGTTAAATTGAAGACTTAATAACTGTGGAATTAACCATGACACATTAAACATTGTCACTTTCTAAATATATCATCAATTTATGAATTTGGTATTCAACCTTTGCATAAACACTTCCATCTTTGTAGTGCATAATTAATGTGGGTCATTATCAGGTTCCTTAATGACTTTATCTCCCTTATATAAGTGTTAAACAATCCATTATAATATATGAGTGGTGTATATTAACTTCTTGAACAAGCACTAAAGTATACATGAACAATCTTAGGTTTAGGGAAGTCATCCCTTTCATTAAAGAAGAGCCATAACCTTGTACTTGAGCCTATAGTATAAGAATAACCTACATGTTTCCCATATAAAGAATAAAAGCATGTATAAGTAACCACTTCTCATTAAACATTCAATAATCCTTACACTTTAAGGCACCTGTATATAAATTCTAGTCATCTTTACACATAAAAGCAATATAATAAAGCATTTATTAACTATTGTACATGTAGGTTATCCATCGCTCCTTTATAATTTATATTTAGTTGAATTTGCAAAGGATCACTTATCAATTTTATAACTTAATTCAACACTAATCGAAAGCTGGCATCATTGTTACTATTAGGTTTGACATTATTCAATTGATCCATTAATGTTTCATGCACCAAATGTGTTAACTTCCATGTAGAATGCAAATAGTTTATGATCAAGTCTGACACCTAAATTCCCTTTTATAAATGAGGAACTACTTATATCAAATATTAAATCTTATTCTTAGCCATACAATCCAATAAGAACTAGTCACATAATAATTAATCATGATTTAGTCCTGACTTTTCAACCCTGCCAAGATGCTTTTAAATCGTAAAATTTAGCTTTGATGTCTATGTCACATCCTTATTTTTAACACACACTGCATTGATGACACGAGTGATGTGCATTGCTTGATATATGATTATAATTAGGATGATGACATGGGATTATGAAATATGTAAATGATATAGGAAATAAATGAGGTGTTAATTAATAAATGCCATGATAATCATATGAAATAATTAGCAAATTCACTAAATGTCAATAATTTGATGGATATGATGTTGATGATAATTGACATACATACGCATGTTTAATTAAAATAATTAATTGAGTGTATGTGCATTCATATATTAAAATGTACATATGTATGTAAATGTAAGAATATGAGAAATTAAGATGAATTTAAATGTATAAAGAGTATATATATTTCATAATTATATATGATTAAGGAAATTGTATAATTAAATAATGGAATATAATGTATATAAATATATATATATATGGTTTAATGCATAATGGAATGTATAGATAAAGTGTAAATGATGTATTTATATAGTATAATGTATTGGTATAGTATAATATGGTATTTAAATATTATTTTGGTATTAATATAATGTATAAATATGATAGAATGAATATAATATTATATATAATATGAAAAGGAATAAATAAATAAGATAATGAAATAAATAATCTTTGTGTAAGTAGATATATAATTATATGGATATTAATATGAGTGGGATTTAAGGATAATATATTTTATTGGTTATAGATAGATGAGTTAGTGGAGGAATAAAATATCAAGTGTATGGGTATTTGTAAAAGTGGTATGGGTAAATGAGAAAGTGGTATAGGTAATTGTGATAGTGGAAGGAGAAAATATTATATTAGTATATGAGTTAGTGGAAAAAGATGGAGAGTATTATTTAATATATAAATAAGTTAGTGGAAAGCATTTTGAAATATAAAATACATATGGGAGATTAATTAATACAACATTATACATATGGAAGGGTTTTGATTGGAGGAATTTGAATTGAATACATATAATTATATGTATTAGTATGACTTAAGGGCTACAATCGTACGTGTGAGGGTGCATGGTGATTAATGTGGAATCGCCTTAAGTATATCCTTATTCCATACGATTTTTCTTCCTTTCCATAATGCATTTTAGTCATTCCTTCACTTTTATTTATATGACCAAAACCCTTCCTTCATTTCCTTGTTCATTTACATCATTTTCTTACTTTCTTCTTTCTTCATCTTACCTCCATGGAAACCAAAATATACTTCATTTTCTCCATCTTTTCTCTTCAAACTTTAATTCTAAGCTAGATTTACATGTATATCTTAAGATTTGGTTGAAGCATGTCCATTTCCACTTGGTTTTGAAGGAGGTTGAAGTATTTCTTCATAGAAGCTGAAGCTATACTATTCTTCTTCTTCTTTTCTCTTTAATATTCAAGTCTTAAGCTAGATCTATATGTATTTCTTAAAGTTTAGCCAAAATCACTTCATATTCCCTTATTTAGCTAGAGGACAAAACACTTCACCCTTTTTTCTTTAAGTTCAAGGCCTAAATCACTAGATCTACCATGCTTCCAAGCAAACCGTAACATATTGATATCTAGATCATATTCTCATTGGCTGAATATAGTTAATGTTAGATCTATTAATTTTGAGTGGAAAAATAAGTTATAGCTGAATGGTTTTAATGTTAGATCTTTAGATTTGAGTTTTTTTATGATGTTTTGTAAGTCATGGATGTAAAAGGATAGAAATAAAGTGGATTGCATGTGGTGTGTGTGTGTGTTATGTCTGTGCATGTTTGGCCGAATCATTGTGAGGATGATGCGTCTGGATGATTAACTTTCTTGCATGTTTAAAATCAGTTGGTAAGATCCATAAATAATCACCTAAGAAAAAGCTAAATAACATAAGTTTCAATATGGTTTAAGATTGGTATATTGCGGTTACACTTATTTTTGGAACTTAAATGATTTAAACTTATGGAAAATGTTTTATTATAAATGATGATTTGATTATATAGCTTAAAACTTAATGAAAACTTAAAGTATTTTGGTGTATTGAAGATGTGGTATACGACATATTCATTGATGTTGGACTTAAAATGCATTTTCAGTTTTTAAGTGGAATAAAATTGATGCATGCAGTCATGTAATGTTTGAGGGCTTAAATGATTAATTTATTAAGTATGTTAAGTGTAACTTAATTGAAGGTTATGGCAAGTTGATGTTTAAGGACTTAAAAGATAAACTAATGAGACTTGTAATGGGTCTTAAGGAAGTTTATTGATTTAATTAATTAATGATATAAAAAATTTTGCCTGAAATTGACTTACGTTAACAAAAATGAAAGATAACAATGAAGTATAAGATGTGATGGTATATGGTTTGTTAATGTCCAAATTATATGATTGTATTAGATATTAAGTGAGTAAGTTAAGACATATGGTATGAAATGGTTTACATGAATTGACTTTGATTGAACAAAATGAAGTTTGAATGTGAAAATCATGTGTATAATGAGATATGGTTAAGTGAAGTGTTTTATATGATGACATATGTTCTCTAAAGTGTTTTAATTATATGATTAAGTTGGATATGTTAATTGAAAACATAAGTCTTATGGCATCATAAATGAAAGTGGTAGTGCAAAGTATGTATAATATACAATTATTTTTATTTTAATTAAAGTAAATGATATGGATATCTTAAAGAATGATAAGATGGACATTTTATATATTAAATTAACATGTACAAAACCTACTATCTAATGACATAAAGTTTATTTATGTTGGAATGTAAAATGGGAGTTATGTTACTATAAGTTAGAAGAGGATATGTTAATATAATTTCTAAATAAGTTAAGTTTATTGAATTAATATTAATATGGTCAAGTAAAATTGGTTTTAAAAAGGTATGGTATAAGATGTTACTGGTTTGTATTAAACAACAGGATTAGTATATGAATAAGATATATTAAGAAGTTAAATAAGTCTAATACTTATTAAATGTACTGATGTATTATACTATAATATCAACTATTTTTATGTTTTGTATTCTGACATCAACTATTTTCTAGCTGAATACAAGTATGGTTAGTAATAAGAATAAAGTAAGAAAATAGTTATATAAGAATATGGTTTTAAATAAGTAATGACTATATTAATGAAAGGCGTCTTATAATATGATGATGTAAAATTTAATAAGTATAGTTTTCAATAGTATGAAGATCATATTAAGTTGATGTCATATACATGTTATAATTTGATTTGAATTATATGATATCTAATATAGTTAATATGAATAATGGTTTTCCTAATTGATGATATGATCAGTAAGTAGATTGAACTAATATATGATTAATTAATTAATTATTGTACAGTGGTATATGATTGCAAATGTGAATAATGGATGATTAATGATAGAATTAATTTGTTAATTAAAGATGAATATTGAATTGTGATTTAGGTGGTTTAGAGAAAAAATAACGCATACCACTGGACATTAAAATAAGGAAAAAAAATCATAGGTTTGTGCTATTTATTAGCTGATTCCTTATTAATGGATCGATAGGTAAGTTATTAACTTACCTTGATATTAACATGTGATTACATGTTTTATTTCATATTTTTACTATATTATGAACATGAATGATCAAGGTTAAATTGAAAATGAATTCCATGGGGTATACTATACAATATATGATAATACAAACTATTTAATAAGGTTGATAATTAAAGTTCATGATTATAGAGAAATTATATGATGAGTATCTTCTTCATTATGATGTTATTACACAACGATGATGAATGAGTGTTGATATATTTCGAATAATTATGAAAGGATGTAAATCATGTTTTATGATATCATGATCTATCAAATAAAGTTAACATATACACAGTTATGAACACAGTGATATGGTGAATTTTGATGAAGGAAATGATCATCATTATATTTAATGATATTGAATGTATAAAATGGATTATGTATGGTATTATGTTTTGATGCTTATATATTTTCAACATGACATCAAAGCATATTGATTACATATCATGTAATGAATTATACAAGTAGGAAGGCATAAATATGAGATAGTATAAAGAAGTTATAAAATGGGAAAGTAAGGAATGAAATGGTTCTAAAGGTATGATGAGTACTGGTTTATGGGATTCAATATCATAAAGGTATCAGAGATTGATATATAGTTATAAGATAGTAATGTATGAGTTACTATATTTATAGTTTATAATTATATTGAATGAGCTATTTAATCTATGGTGTGTCATGATTTATAGTGAATAGTTAATAGTGATTATAATTGATGGGTTATAATATCATAGCCTATTAATCAAGGTTAATGAGCAATGTTTTAATGTACTTGTGTTATGAAGTGATCTTCATTATATTAATGTCACTAAATGTATGAAATGGATGATGTATGATACTTCATCATGATGCTTGCATATTTTTATCATAGCATCATGGCACAATGCATACATATCATGTCATGAAACATCTATAGACATAATTATATTTATGGCATGACATAGAGAAATAAGGAAAGATGAAAATGAGCAAATGTAATGAAATGTTAAATGGAAAGGTACTAGGCATATGAAATGTGATTCTATAGAAAATGAAAAGAAAAGAAAAGAATGTGAAATGGGTTCCAGTATGTTGAACCATAAAAATGAAATGAAATGAAAGACCTAGTACCATGCATGCATATGAAGTATCCCTATAATGTGAAAGGGCAAATGAAATGAAATGAAATGTTACAACAAAAAAGAGGGTGAATGCATAACATGAATGCATTCTTACAAACAAACATTATCATTCATACATTATGAAAGTACAGTGGATGAGATGATGAAAGTACTATAAGTGCACATATATAAATGTTATAGAAACATGATGGTTTCTATATGGTATATTTTTCAGAGAAAGAATGTAGAATATGGTCGCATTCTCATAAAGATGATGAAATGAAATGATATAGGAAACAGAGGAAAGTACATAGCAAAATGACATTCATAATGCATACAATATAGCATTACTACATAATGATTCATAGACAATGATTGGAGCTTATGTTTAATAGTAACAATGATCATGATGATGGAATGATGAATGTACTACAATCATGCTTATATAGATATGTGATATGTACCATCATGCATTATGTTTTAGGATGTGAGTTTATATCAATTTGATCATATTTTGCTTTGTTTTATGTTATTTTTAGTGGAATTTGATGTGTGTGTTAAGTCCATAGTGTTAGAAGAGAAAATAAGGAGAAACAAGGAGTTTTGTGCATGGAAGACCAACTCCACAATCGTGGAGCTATTGCCATGATCATGGCAGAAGAGTTAAGGAGGAGAACAGCTACTGGAATTTTCCATGATCATGGAGGAGACCAAGGAAGAGTTACTAGAATTTTCCATGATCATGGACCTTAACTCCATGATCGTGGACTTGCAATTGTTGGGCAAATTTAAGTACAATTTAACAGAAGATAGAGTGGGGGAAATGGATTCTATGGGGGAACAAGAACAAAAAAAATTTAAAAGAGCTTTAATGGGTGATGGAGTCTACATCGTGGGAAGATTAATGGGAAACAAAATGGAAAAATTGAAGATAAGGTAAAAGGTGACCTCCATTTAAGGATTTAAGGAAGGAATTAAGGTGGTGCTAGATGATCCATCTTTTGCAGAGTGTCTTCTTGGTTGCTCATTAATATTTTTCTTGTTTTCTCTAAAAATCCATGAGTGGCTAAGTTGTTTCTTTTAGGAATTGAATTCTAAAATCCCTTGTTGGGATAACTGATTGTGTTTTTGTTCAAGATTGCTATAAATGTTCAAATTCTAAATATTTGTGTTTAGAAACGATATCTTGTGCTTTATGATTACAAGAGAGTTGGATTATAGAATGCTTGAGCATTAAGAGATGTTTAATTCTAAAGATTAGCTTTCAAAATAAAGTCTTATGCTTTATGATTACAATAAGAGTTAGGTTATGAAATGCTTGATAATTCATGTTAGGTAGATATGTATGAGAGATCTACATATTCCTAGCTCCTATATGATTGCTTAATGGTTTCTTTAATTAAGGAAAATAGATCAAGAGAGTGATTCTGAGATTAGTAAGAAATCTAGTTGGTTTTGCCTTGAAAGAGGGGTATTAATGCTTTTGAATATCTTGGGTAGTAATAATCACATGACTGTTGTCTCAACTTGGTGGTTATGATTTCAATTCCTATGTTTATTAATATTATTGCTTCTTCTTAATACTACTTCTCTTTTATCCTTTAAATATTTGCTTTTGAAATCGATTACTTGTATATGATGTACCAAACCATTATTGCTGCTTCAACAAATTGAAAATCGGAGAATAGTGGTTGAGTAATAAATCCTCATGCGATTGATATCATACTACAATAACCTGTATACTTGTAGTCACGTAGTTGAGTAAAAACTACAAGTTCATGTTTGGGAATTATCATCAAGTTTTTGGCATCGTTACCAAGGATTTATGTGTTTAACATCATTATTAGAGAGTATAATTTGATTTAAGCATTTTATGTTTTAATTTTTATTTTAAATTTGTAGGTGTATGAGTAGGAGAAGAACCAAGAACTCTCAATCACCACTTTAAGAGGTTTATAAAGATCTAACAAGATTCAAAAGGGAGAATTAAAGAGTTGCTCAAGAGCAAATTGTGTAGGAAAATCTAGTAGAAATGGCAGAAGAACAAAGGACATTGATGGATGTGGTTAGGCCAGGTTTCTATGCTAACAAACAAAGCATAATGAGACCACCTGTAACAGCCAATAACTTTGAGATAAAACCAGCTCTACTGCAAACGTTGTAGTCTTTGGTATAGTTTTTTGGTTTAGCAAATAAAGATCCCAATGCTCATATATTAAATTTTCTAGAGATATATGATACTTTTAGGTACAATGGTATTATGGAGGATGCAATCCGACTACGTCTATTTCCATTTACATTAAGGGACAAGGCTAAAATTTGGCTTAATTCATTGACCCTAAGATCCATTACCAATTAGGACCAGCTGGTACAAGTTTTCCTAGCCAAATACTTTCCTTTAGCAAAAATAACAAAGATTATCAAGGAAATCACCAATTTCCAGCAGATGGACAATAAGTCTCTCTATGAAACATGGGAAAGATTTAAGGAGCTGTAGAGAAGGTGTCCTCATCATAATTTTCCTAGAGAATTGTTGCTCCAAACATTTTAGAACAGAGTCAATACAACTACAAGAGGGACCATTGATGCAACAGCTTGAGGGTCTCTTATGAAGAAGACAATTAAGGTAGCTTATGAATTGCTAAAGGAGATGGCAGCCACAAATGCCTTATGGGCATCAGATAGTTCTAAAATGGCAATCAAATAGCATAAAGGTGTATTATCTTTAGAAACTATTATGGATTTGTAAGTTGAAGTTACAAATTTAATGAAATAAATTAACAACTTATCAAGAGTTTCAAGTTCATATGAGATGTACGAGCAATCAGGACATGCTATCGATGATTGCAATGTGTGTGAGAATGTGGAGCAGGCTAATTTTGTAGCAAATATGCCACACTCCATGGAAAGACGAGGTAACAACTCTTACTCCAATACTTATAATTCAGGATAGCAAAACCATCCAAATGTTTCATAGAGTAACAATGTAGGAAGAGCTCAAAAGACACAACTAGCACCCCTTCAAAACAACTTTAAATCCAAGATGGAGAAGTTCATGGAGATGCTGGGAACCAAGCTGACAAGCCAAGAGGAATCAAAAAAAAGAATGGAGGCTAAATTTGATCAAATTATAAAGAACCATTTATCCTCCATCCATAACTTGGAAGTACAATTAGGGTGGCTGGTTATAGTAATAGCGTAGAGGAATCTTGGAGGACTTTTAACCAACATGGTGCCAAACCCCAAGGAGCAAGTCAATGCTATACAGCTAAGGAGTGGAAAAGAGCTTGTAAACAAAGAAAAGAAACCTATAGACAGTGAGGAAGAAGGTAGAAAAGAAGAGTGCAAATGTTTAAGTTGTGATGCTGAGACTATAGGAAAATAAGGAGAAGCTGCAAGTAATCTTGGCCATGATCGTGGCATTAAACTCCATGGTCACGGACAAGGTGCCAAGTAGGTAAATAAGGAAAGCGAGCAAGGGCTAAGTAAGTATATGCCACCCATTCCTTTTTTGTAAAGACTTATGAATCCAAAGGTTGATGAAAAATTTGCTGCATTTATAGAAAAATTAAAAAAATTGACAATCAATGTGACATTTGCTGAAATGATATAGGACATGCCAAAGTATGCTAAATTTTTAAAAGAAATCTTGGTGCATAAAAGAAAAACTGATGACACCTAACTGGTCTCACTAATTAAAAATTGTAGCTCAATCATTTTGAGCAGTATACTTGTTGGTTTATGAAAACATGATTAGCAATGGAAGATATAATTCAAAACTTTTAAAATTCACATTTTACAATGGATCTTGCACTTCTATACATAGAAAACATCACATACAGAGAATATTGTATACATATAAGGAGATTGAAAAACTTACTGTGAGGAGTAGCACCCGGATGCGAGAGTGCTGCATGCTGTAAGGCGTGAGATGCCGTGGTGCTCGCTCCCGAGTGATGAATCCCTGGTTAATCATGCAGGACCTAGAAAGATTGCGTCGAGAAATGCTATGAAGTCGCCACCCAATTCATCTAGCCAGCTCAATTGAGTGACTAAATAAATCGGGAATTTAAAACCCGAGCCTTCCTGTGCTAGAAAGCAGCCCGAATTTCTTCAGAGTTGGGTTCAGGATTTCAAATTTATTCGTATTCCGTATTATTATATTCACTTTATCCGATTTTAGTGAAAACCAAGTCACACACAATTAGGTTGAAGTTGAATTTAGTTCGATTTCATGGCATAGGGCAGATAAAGGCATTTAGCATGTAGGAAAGCGGTAAAGCAGAAATAAAGTAGAAAGTAAAGGCAGGAAGTAAGATGCGGGCATTTACGTACAACCCGCTCGAATGAAAAGTGATAAAAAGAAACTAAACTCGGGTATTTAATACAAACCAATAAAAAGAAATAAAGAAAGCATAAAAATGGAGCTCAAAAAGCCTCGAAGTCTGTGCCCAAACCTTTTCCCGTGTTACACCGAGTTAGGGTTTCGATGGAGTCCCGAGTCTAAAAACCAATCCACTAATCCGAATTCCTAGCGTAACCCTTCAAAACTCAAATCAACGACGTAAAAAGGAACAAAATGCAAAATGCAAAATTGTAAACATGATACATGAAATCAAATCAAAGCAAAATCATATAAACACAATATTAGTCTTCAAAACATCGAACAATAAGCAAAACACATGAGTTTAACATAAGAATTATACCAAAAATCATGAAATAGAACAAGGAATATTCGGCCAAACAAAAGAAAAATTCACATTTTATGATCATACCCGTATGGGTATGTATGGAGGTGAACATACCTGTACGGGTATATTCATACCCAAACGCACATGCAACATGCAAGGACATACACACACGCACAAAACAGAAAACATACCCGTACGGACAAAAACATACCCGTACGGGTATGATCAACAAAGAAACTTACCCGTAAGCACATGTGTGGCACCAAAATGACATAAAAACATATATTAGATGCATTCCAAATTCTTTAGACACAATATCATGCATGGATTATGAATTATTTCACGTTGGATCATCAAAAATGAATCAAAATAGGTTGAAATCAACAAAAATACCAATGAAATCACGCAAATAACAAGTCAAAAGTAAGCAGACCTACCTTTTGTTGAATCTCCAATGATCTTCAAGCTTGAAATCCAATCCAAATGCTTAGGAATCAAGTTAAGCTAGTCAAAATCAAGCTAAAATCAACTAGATCTTATTAGTTCTAATTAAATTTTAACCTAAGATCAATGCTTGAATCACATTTTGATTTTAGAGGAATTAATTTTTTTTTCATTTTTAATTTCTGTTAATTGCCAAAAGTCCCTTCCAAGTAACAAACTTTCAAAATATAACTGCCTGAAGGAACATACCCATGCGGGTATCTTTAGGGGGCGATTCGGGTAAGCAACATACCCATATGGGTATGTTGCATACCCGAATCGGGGCCAAAAGGATACCCGTACAGGTATGTACCCAAAATGACCAAAATGCCCCTCTAGCAACCCTAAAACAAATCCTGAATTGCACCAGGACAAATCGAGATGCCCGTGAAGGCAAAATAATGAGGAGATAAGCTCGGTTCATCCCAATCAATCCGATCGACTAAAATTCAGCGTGTGACCGTTGCCCCCTGATTCAGAAGGACTTACATGTATTCAAAGCATGTAATTCTTCCTGAATCACAAGGAGCACTAGAACAGGCAGGAATGTAAAATAAGATGGCAAGAACTAAAATGAAGTAGAAAATCCACTAGGGAAAAATACAATTGGAAATAAAAGTAAATGTACAAGATAAATCCACTGGGGAGAGAAGAGAAAATGAAGCTGCATGAGATAATCATGACCTCACCAACTATGAAGGAAAGTTGCATAGGAGCAGTCTCATCCTACCAACTGAGAAAAGAAAGTTCTCCTAGACGGTCATGATCTAGCGAGAGAAGTTGCATAGGAGCGGTGCATCCTACCAACTCGTGAATAAAGAGTTCTCCTAGGCGGTCACGACCTAGCGAGAGAAGTTGCATAGGAGCGGCGCATCCTACCAACCGTGAAGAGAAGGTCTCCTAGGCGATCACGACCTAGTGAGAGAAGTTGCATATGAGCGGCGCATCCTACCAACCCGTGAATAAAGAGTTCTCCTAGGCGGTCACGACCTAGCGAGAGAAGTTGCATAGGAGCGGTGCGTCTTACCAACCCATGAAGAGAAGGTCTCCTAGGTGGTCATGACCTAGCGAGAGAAGTTGCATAGGAGCGGAGCGTCCTACCAACCCGTGAATAAAGAGTTCTCCTAGGTGGTCACGACCTAGCGAGAGAAGTTGCATAGAAGCGGCGCGTCCTACCAACCCATGAATAAAGAATTATCCTAGGCGGTCACGACCTAGTGAGAGAAGTTGCATAGGAGCGGCACATCCTACCAACCCATGAATAAAGAGTTCTCCTAGGCGGTCATGACCTAGCGAGAGAAGTTGCATAGGAGCAGCGCGTCCTACCAACCCGTAAAGAGAAGGTCTCCTAGGCGGTCATGACCTAGCGAGAGAAGTTGCATAGGAGCGACGCGTCCTACCAACCCATGAATAGAAAGTTCTCCTAGGCGGTCATGACCTAGCGAGAGAAGTTGCATAGGAGCGGCGTGTCCTACCAACCCGTGTAGGAAAAGAGAGGATCCTTTAGGCGGTCACGACCTAGCAGGAACAAAGGGGTGCTTAGGTATAACCATTCGGGACTTTTCTCCGCCTCTCGTATGGGTAAAAGTAAGTTGCATAAGAGTAGTTTCATCTTACCAACTTGTAGCCAGCAAAGTTACATCGGAGCCACACGCGTCCAGACTAACCTGTAAAGTTGCGTAGGGGCAGTCTCACCCTGACCAACCTGTGTGCTGAAAGTTGTGTTGGAGCCAATCTCATCCAAACCAACCTGTGAAGTTGTAAGTTGCGCTGGAGCCAATCTCATCCAGTCCAACCTGTAAAGTTGTAAGTTGCGCTAGAGCCAATTTCATCCAGTCCAACCTGTACCAAAAATTTGTGTAAGAAAACATTAATAATTTGAAGGAAACACTCATGGCTTCCCGTTCAGAAACAGAAGTCTGAATTTAGAATTGGTAGAGTTTGTAGAAGATGATCATGATCTTCTCATGAACTAATGATTTCGGGGTTTGTGGAGAGTTGGGATTATCTCTTGGGGCCCCTGGGATTGCTCGATTGCCTGAAAATACTCAAAAATAAGCAAGAGAAGTCAATTTCAGCAACATACCTGTCACACCCCCGACCCCAACACTCAGAGGATGCGACAAGCTCCTGTAGCATAACCATCGCCCACCCGTCTCAGGCAAACAACGACTACACCACAAGGGAAGCTAAACCTGCTAATGCTCGTATAAGAAATCCAAAAGAATACAGAGTACACAAAAATAGAAAACCTTAACCCTGGATATATAAATACAAGGGTTCTTATACATAGTACATTTAGTATACTGCCAATCCCTAAACAAGAGTCTATGCACAAATATACACATACACAGGAGTCCGTCCCAGAAGTCCAAAGCACGAACACGACCAGCTGCTGTACCTCTATCCCAGGTGCTCACCCTCTGAACTCGGACCTAC